>DWKL01002344.1:0-12863 GCA_018249415.1 Phareas burnsi | reverse complement strand
TAGAATTCAATATTTTTCGAACGTATGAGAGTATTATTTTTGCTGTCGGCGGGCCACCAGTATTCGACCGGCGGGCCACATGCGGCCCGCGGTGTGTGCATCCATGGTCTATAGTTTCATATAGTTTTCAAAGTTTGTAACTAACATACTGTGTGTAACAAAATCATTGTAGATACTATCTACCTCTCGGTTATTAATATTTACTTAATGCATACACTAAAGTCTGCCCTAGTCTGACAAAGTCACGGGCCGATACTACTTTCAAAATAATATGAAGAGTTTTGTAAAAACATTAGTCCATAATTAGACGAGTACATAAACCTTGAACTAGCATACACCCATGTAAATTGAAATATGTATGTCGCAGTTGAAATGTAGAATTAGCCATATTGGATAACAGCCAGCTTCTAAAACTGAGCTATATTGTATTCTCCGGCTGTGCAACATTTATATTATAACCTCGTCAGTCCCCCCCCCCCTCCCCGTCTGCAGCCGCCTTTGTGCAACAAATCTAGCATTTTTTGCTTGATACATTTCATTTTGTATAATGTGCTTCTAGACTAAACGGTGGTTTCATATTCATATATCTATGCATTGGAAAACTTCCGACTGTCACTGAATTTCAGCAATGTTGCATCTGCGCAGCTAGGCGGGGTGATGTACATGTTTGAATCTTATGATGAAGCTTAATCTCAGTAGGTAGTTACCTGATCTGATTTTCTAATATTCCATAAAAGCTACGTTTATACTTTTAGTTAAAACTAAAAATTATATTAAGATTATTTTAAGTCTATAATCTGATCGTTTATAGTATACACAGTAACCATTTCTTCCACAAAACGAAACGTTCAAAATGGGCAGGGTCTAGTGAAGCTGGTGGTCTCACAGCCTTAGCCTTATTAGCTTTCCGTTGTAAAAAGATACAACTCTTCAAATTTTTTTTTTTTATGTTTGTAAAGTAGCAAACGAGCATGCAGGCCAGGCCACCTGATGTTAAGTGGTCACCGCAGCCCATGGACACCCACATCCAACCTCAAACAAAATCCAAGTTTCGTTTGAGGCTGTATATGAATGCGTCACTACTCCTGAGGACTATGATTGTCGCCTCGCTATATGTGTGCCTGGCAACCGCACTTCTCCAACCGAAAAACAACGACTGCTTTGCGGCGGATTGTGAGCCCGGCGGTGGAACTTCTCCAGACGAACGATTGTTCTACCACCTATTATGTACATTTTTTAATAATACACATACGTATCAAAATTATATAGTACTTAACCTTGTCCGGTAATTGCGAGTGACGAAAGGAAAAATCTATCAAATTTAAAAATGGTCAGAACTGAGCTGGTTTGTTTTTACAAGAAAAGAAGCACTTTACACTACTTTTTCTTAATCCTGTAACTTCGCTTAACTTAATAGACTCAGCTTTTTAACTTCCTATAATAAAAGATACAAACTTTCTTTAGAACACAAAATGTAAGGATCATCAAAGGGTGAATGTAACTTTATAGTACATTTTACTTGAAAATATCGTTCAGTCGACCGACGTAGATTATATGGTTTCGATTTATATAAAGGTAATGTCACATCCAAGAGTGAATAGATTAGTAGATTGTATTACAAGTAAGGCAACTAAAATTTTCCGTCGTGGGCGCTATTTTGAATCCAGAGCAATGGGAATTAGGTTATTGTCCTGATCTAGAGCGGAGCGAGGGATTCTAAAGTAGAATCTTGAACGCAACGGGGGATTCGATACACGTCGCCCGAGGAGACATAATTCTGCGGCCGAGTGACACGCTCAACTATTCATTTCCCTCTTCGAGAAAAGAAAATAAAAAGACCTTTTGGTCTCATTGAAACGTTTACATAAATGGTATTAAAATGTTTTCACTGGACAAAATAATAGTAAAGTTAAAAGGAAATGTAGATGTGAAACATATTTTAAAATATTTACTCAATTCTAAAAAGGCATTATCCATTCTCTTATTTATGAGGAGAGAAGTGTTGTAACAATGTTTTTAGTTCACGCGTTTTTTTTTCTTTGGGCTGTACACAGCCTGCGTACCTGTCCCCTATTCAGCCAGATAATTTTTGATTTTTTGGACTGAGTACAACAAGGAATAATATTATTGTTTCCAATTCGAAGCTCGTTACTGTCCTCTACGATAGTCTCTTGGAAAAAAGACCCATTTTGGCCCTACTTATTGGAAAACCAATCATTGTTTTTCAAATTGATTCGAGTGACATGACAGTTATATCCCTGTTAAATATTATAGTGCTTGTTGCTTTTCACTTTTCAATTCTTGTACCGATAAAATATTAGCTGACAAATTCCACTGCGATACGCTACGATAGGTCTATTAGCGAACAGTACTATGCACTTATGTATACATTTTTGTTGGTATTTTAAAACACCGACATCTAGTCAGACATCGACATTTTTTTTCAAAGATGCCAATAATTATAATTTGTATGAACTTTTTAGCTTCTTTTTTTACATTAAACATAAGTTTTCTCGTAGCATTACTAAGTTACACGACAGTCGACTTAATCGTTAGCCGAAATACAAAACAATCCGTATAAAAAGTGGCTGCGCGGTGCGTACCTCGGCTGCAACATCCACGTTAAGTTATTTAGCAACCATGAACGAATAAAAAATATCGTAATTAAAGTGATGATTATAATTATACTGATTTTCTAGAATCTTATAGCTATCGTATTTTCTGAGGGTAATATTTTTAAGAACTACATGTATATTACAAAATGTATACCATAGCTTACGTAGCGAGGGAGATGATTTGCAATCTTTCAATTTCAATTAGAATGGCCATTATCGAGTCAACCATATATATCATAGGTATGCGGGCGGCGGGTCGGTGATATGAGTTAATATTTATATTATAACATTGCAAAACAATATAATTTATACGCGAAACGTAATCGTATGGTTGTGTTATTGTGTTGTGACCTTGTCTCAATTTTAATGTTCATATTTTTGTAAAAACTACCTTGTTACCATTTCGGCAGTAATTATTGCCATCGTTTGTTATGCGAAATCAAATATCATACTATATTAACATTTATGGAATGCAAATATTTTTTATTGCACTCAGTGGAAATAGTTACATGGCGTGGAGACAGGAAACGCATATGAGGTCTAACTACCGGTGAGTGGCCACAGCAACCTGCGAACATCACTCGTACTGCACTTCCACCGCATTCTCTATGTGTTACATGGTACATTCATTACACAACTAAAGAATGAAACAAAATCATACGGTTGTGTGCACGTTTATGAGATGTCATACTACAGGAGTTCAAACATGATATGAAGATTTCTATATTACTTTTTTATTCGAGTCCACCACCGTCAACTATTTGGTGAGATATAAGCTTCTAAAGCTGTGCGTGTGTGTGTCTCGCCCCCCTCCCCATCTGCTCCAATTTTTAATCAATGAGGTGAAAATTTCTAAAAAAAATAAAGGTAATTGACTACTACTTGTAAAACACTTTCAACGAAATTTAGTTTCTATGTGTTGTGTTATTGAAGTTTTTGAAGATGTGGGATATTTTCAGACACAGATATAAGTTTGCATTATTTAGTGTCTTCGAGGAATATTATGAAATAAGAATTTATTACAAAGCGAACGTTCTTACTTGGTTATATTTTTTAAATATTGTTCTCAATCGCGGTTTGCGAAAATCGAGTTATGCTCAAAAAATAAGGTTTCGAAGTCACAGGAAATTGAGGCTTTCAGCTATCACCTATTCTTTTCTTTTCACCAATGCTTCTTACATTCGCAGCTCCGTGTCCTAGACGCTGTGGATACATACAAAGGCGAGGACACAAACATCCAGTTCCACAACAGAAGTCTATCTGGCCGGGAATCGAATCCGGAAGAATCTGTGTGTCATACCAGTATGGTGAGCGCTGCGCCACTCGGGTCGTTGATCCTATCGTTGTTCACACATCACACGATATATACTATATGGACATCGGTTTCTTTGACTTAACTTTAAACGTAAACGTTATTGTGAGTTGTCTAGTATAGAATGTGTTAAAATACAGAATATTTTTCTATGAGAAAAAAAAAGCGCATAAGAAAACTAAGTAACTTCTGCAAGTCCAAAACTAAATGAAATTTGATCAGGTTCAATTAATTTAACTGATTATCAAATATGACATTTAATCCTTTGTTTTTCGAGTTAAACAGCGTAGAATTTTTGGGTTAACCGTTGGCTATATATTTTAACAACAAAACGAGCCAGGATTTACTTTAACTATAGTTTCGTTTGTAATATTTTAATCAGATGACAATATAGGCCTATGCTCTTTTATTTTAAAACTACGTGCGAATTGAATCCTGAATTCGTGAAAATACAAAAAGTATCATGAAATTATTTGTTACTTGAGATTATGGTGGGAAAATGCAGGTTCAATATCTAGAAACATTTATTTTCATAAAAGTTTTCTTTATAAAAGAAATAGAAAACTAGTAGGACAAGGTAACCAATAAGTAATAACGATACATACTTATATAAAAATTTGAAATTTCAAAGTTTCATTAGTTCATGGAAACTTTTCCGGGCGTAAGTCAGCCCCCGGTGCCGTAAACGATCGTCGATACTCACTGCGTTAACTCAAACTGGTGGTGGTAGTGCGGCGTGGGCGGCTGCAGGTCGTGCAGGTGCAGGTAAAACTCGTGCACTCGCGCGTACTCGCGCGCCATGGTGCCGCGCGCCGTGCTCGCGCGCCGTGGCTCGACTGGCGAGCGCCCGCCCTGCCGCCCTGCCACCCTGCGCGCCACCCTTACGCTACCGCTGTCCGCTACGAGAGCCGGCGCGCAAACGCCCACAGTACCTTACTCTTCGACATCTCTGAGCCTTCCGAACTTTTTCGTATCCACTTTTATGAAGTCAAGTTTGGATTATAGTTATGTATAGTGCACTTTTGCGTTACACTCGTACTGTCTATATACTTGCGCTGGACATCTAACGCTGAATCTGTATCGCGAGTTTACCAATTTATGGGCATGTTCTAATCAATCGCGAATTGACATCGCCGCCCACCGACCGCACCGCCGCGCGTAGCTTGCCAGTTTGCCCACCGTTTCGTTGCAGAGGTAATGACAAGAAAAAAAAAGAGTCAGCAGTATGTAGTCAATTATAATAATCGAAGTAATTTGTTTATCGAATATTAAACGATGAAAAAGATAAAAAAGATATATAGATTGGACTATAGTAGGTTACTATTTATAGAAAAACCCTTTGTATTTTCAACAAAAATCAACCAAACAAGCTATTGATATGAAATTGATAAATAAATAAAATAATACTTAAAACTCTCACACAAGATCGAATCGTATCATACGATTGACAAGTTCATTCCGAGATTGAAGTGAATTCAACGGATAATTAGAGCTTTAAATTACTTAAATAAATAGCTAAAATTATGTGGAGACAAATATATATAGCAGAAGTCGTCAGCTCCAAGGCCATCTGTTTGAAACAACCTCCAAATGTAATTGTACGTACGGTTGGAATGTTAATTCAAATATTAAATACAATTATAATTTTAACTACTAAAAAGGAGAAAGGTTATCCCTAAAATACCGAAAGCAGTATTACAATAAATCATACTTTTACTCAAAATCTATCTGCGGAATGGCGCGGGTTAAAGGCACCCGCGCCATTCCGCGGATAGATTCACGTTTTTCACGTTTAAATCTACACGAGGCGCTCGGCTCTCACTAAGTACGTTTCAGTACTAATATATACTAGGAACACGCCGCTACGCCCTTGCATGAAGACTATTTATGAGAGTGAATAAATGGTTTATTACATATCATAAATACAATAAATACATCACATCATACTCGGCAATCTCCATATTACCTAGTTTTTTACGGTACGCTTGTGTACATGTAATGACTTATTATTGGGTCATCTGTGTCGGCATCTCGCCATTCAGCGGAATCATTTGTGGACAAGCCCAACTTAATAACGATAGTGGCCACGGTGCGTTTTCAATAACTGTATTACGTACTATAGAGTGTCAGTGTGGGCGACGTTTTACAACAAATTAATGAATGTTGCCGTACCAGCAGTGATACTGACGCCGCTGCCCGAACTGACTACGAGGCTCCGTGTTCAATACTCCCCGGAATACATTATTATTCTAAATACTTTTTATTTTATTCGAATAGGCTAATGGGATGTTGATTTGTAGCGACTTGTAGAATCTTTGGCGATTATTATTTACGAGGGATTTAGTCACTTCTGTTACGACAGTGGCGGTGGCAGACTGTACCATTACTGCCGGCGGTACGTGCCAACACTCTTGCGACCGACATTTAACTGAAATGTATTACTTGTGACATTAAAAATATTTATGTATACAGTATGTATAATTAATTATGAAATTAAAAACATTTATGTACTGCATTATAATATCTTTTACTACACTCGAATCTCGCATTCGGATTTCGTATGTCGCGATGTCATGGGTGACATGGACACATACAAAAACGTGTAACTACCCAAACATCCAGACCAAGAACAAAAATCTGATATTTTTTTAATTAATGTCCTAAGATTCCCGCCTGAAAGGGAGTAGAAGAGGGGGAGGGGGAGGAGTTCGAACCCGGAACGCTCCCGAAGGGCCATCGTCATCTAGTTCACCTGGTATATTATTCCTTATAGTAAATAATTGGCATAAAAATCGATATTATTTGCACTCAAGTTTCGAGAGAAACCAACTAGTTTTTTTTTAATGCGCCTGATAGCCGATAAGTGCTTCCAGGTCAACCATAATAAACACAAGTTCCATTTACATAATCTACACTATTATATCAAATATATACAATTTTTTAATTAAAATATATAAATATTTTGGACTATAAAGTGTATTGTTGTGTTTCAGTATCATCCTTCGGAATCTATCTAATTATTTCAAATAAAAGGTATGTCCCGTGTCCATCTCCATGATTTAGACCATATTTGTGCCCAATATTCATAATTATCGGTTAATTAGTTGCAGGCGTCCCAGCAATCGTCCCTCTGATAGTCGAGGAACACCAGTTCGAGAAGCTCAAGAGGGGAGAGGGGATATGCTCTCTGGTGGCCGATAGGGAACAAGTGGAATTTGGTCGGCTCGTGCCGTGCTCGTCACATACGACGTCCAAATTGGGTAACTAAGCCATGCAGCGACTGTAGATGTCGCACGCTACCACGTCGTTCCTGGCGTACCGATCTGCTTGATTTTTGGACTGAGTACAACAAGGAATAATATTATTGTTTCCAATTCGAAGCTCGTTACTGTCCTCTACGATAGTCTCTTGGAAAAAAGACCCATTTTGGCCCTACTTATTGGAAAACCAATCATTGTTTTTCAAATTGATTCGAGTGACATGACAGTTATATCCCTGTTAAATATTATAGTGCTTGTTGCTTTTCACTTTTCAATTCTTGTACCGATAAAATATTAGCTGACAAATTCCACTGCGATACGCTACGATAGGTCTATTAGCGAACAGTACTATGCACTTATGTATACATTTTTGTTGGTATTTTAAAACACCGACATCTAGTCAGACATCGACATTTTTTTTCAAAGATGCCAATAATTATAATTTGTATGAACTTTTTAGCTTCTTTTTTTACATTAAACATAAGTTTTCTCGTAGCATTACTAAGTTACACGACAGTCGACTTAATCGTTAGCCGAAATACAAAACAATCCGTATAAAAAGTGGCTGCGCGGTGCGTACCTCGGCTGCAACATCCACGTTAAGTTATTTAGCAACCATGAACGAATAAAAAATATCGTAATTAAAGTGATGATTATAATTATACTGATTTTCTAGAATCTTATAGCTATCGTATTTTCTGAGGGTAATATTTTTAAGAACTACATGTATATTACAAAATGTATACCATAGCTTACGTAGCGAGGGAGATGATTTGCAATCTTTCAATTTCAATTAGAATGGCCATTATCGAGTCAACCATATATATCATAGGTATGCGGGCGGCGGGTCGGTGATATGAGTTAATATTTATATTATAACATTGCAAAACAATATAATTTATACGCGAAACGTAATCGTATGGTTGTGTTATTGTGTTGTGACCTTGTCTCAATTTTAATGTTCATATTTTTGTAAAAACTACCTTGTTACCATTTCGGCAGTAATTATTGCCATCGTTTGTTATGCGAAATCAAATATCATACTATATTAACATTTATGGAATGCAAATATTTTTTATTGCACTCAGTGGAAATAGTTACATGGCGTGGAGACAGGAAACGCATATGAGGTCTAACTACCGGTGAGTGGCCACAGCAACCTGCGAACATCACTCGTACTGCACTTCCACCGCATTCTCTATGTGTTACATGGTACATTCATTACACAACTAAAGAATGAAACAAAATCATACGGTTGTGTGCACGTTTATGAGATGTCATACTACAGGAGTTCAAACATGATATGAAGATTTCTATATTACTTTTTTATTCGAGTCCACCACCGTCAACTATTTGGTGAGATATAAGCTTCTAAAGCTGTGCGTGTGTGTGTCTCGCCCCCCTCCCCATCTGCTCCAATTTTTAATCAATGAGGTGAAAATTTCTAAAAAAAATAAAGGTAATTGACTACTACTTGTAAAACACTTTCAACGAAATTTAGTTTCTATGTGTTGTGTTATTGAAGTTTTTGAAGATGTGGGATATTTTCAGACACAGATATAAGTTTGCATTATTTAGTGTCTTCGAGGAATATTATGAAATAAGAATTTATTACAAAGCGAACGTTCTTACTTGGTTATATTTTTTAAATATTGTTCTCAATCGCGGTTTGCGAAAATCGAGTTATGCTCAAAAAATAAGGTTTCGAAGTCACAGGAAATTGAGGCTTTCAGCTATCACCTATTCTTTTCTTTTCACCAATGCTTCTTACATTCGCAGCTCCGTGTCCTAGACGCTGTGGATACATACAAAGGCGAGGACACAAACATCCAGTTCCACAACAGAAGTCTATCTGGCCGGGAATCGAATCCGGAAGAATCTGTGTGTCATACCAGTATGGTGAGCGCTGCGCCACTCGGGTCGTTGATCCTATCGTTGTTCACACATCACACGATATATACTATATGGACATCGGTTTCTTTGACTTAACTTTAAACGTAAACGTTATTGTGAGTTGTCTAGTATAGAATGTGTTAAAATACAGAATATTTTTCTATGAGAAAAAAAAAGCGCATAAGAAAACTAAGTAACTTCTGCAAGTCCAAAACTAAATGAAATTTGATCAGGTTCAATTAATTTAACTGATTATCAAATATGACATTTAATCCTTTGTTTTTCGAGTTAAACAGCGTAGAATTTTTGGGTTAACCGTTGGCTATATATTTTAACAACAAAACGAGCCAGGATTTACTTTAACTATAGTTTCGTTTGTAATATTTTAATCAGATGACAATATAGGCCTATGCTCTTTTATTTTAAAACTACGTGCGAATTGAATCCTGAATTCGTGAAAATACAAAAAGTATCATGAAATTATTTGTTACTTGAGATTATGGTGGGAAAATGCAGGTTCAATATCTAGAAACATTTATTTTCATAAAAGTTTTCTTTATAAAAGAAATAGAAAACTAGTAGGACAAGGTAACCAATAAGTAATAACGATACATACTTATATAAAAATTTGAAATTTCAAAGTTTCATTAGTTCATGGAAACTTTTCCGGGCGTAAGTCAGCCCCCGGTGCCGTAAACGATCGTCGATACTCACTGCGTTAACTCAAACTGGTGGTGGTAGTGCGGCGTGGGCGGCTGCAGGTCGTGCAGGTGCAGGTAAAACTCGTGCACTCGCGCGTACTCGCGCGCCATGGTGCCGCGCGCCGTGCTCGCGCGCCGTGGCTCGACTGGCGAGCGCCCGCCCTGCCGCCCTGCCACCCTGCGCGCCACCCTTACGCTACCGCTGTCCGCTACGAGAGCCGGCGCGCAAACGCCCACAGTACCTTACTCTTCGACATCTCTGAGCCTTCCGAACTTTTTCGTATCCACTTTTATGAAGTCAAGTTTGGATTATAGTTATGTATAGTGCACTTTTGCGTTACACTCGTACTGTCTATATACTTGCGCTGGACATCTAACGCTGAATCTGTATCGCGAGTTTACCAATTTATGGGCATGTTCTAATCAATCGCGAATTGACATCGCCGCCCACCGACCGCACCGCCGCGCGTAGCTTGCCAGTTTGCCCACCGTTTCGTTGCAGAGGTAATGACAAGAAAAAAAAAGAGTCAGCAGTATGTAGTCAATTATAATAATCGAAGTAATTTGTTTATCGAATATTAAACGATGAAAAAGATAAAAAAGATATATAGATTGGACTATAGTAGGTTACTATTTATAGAAAAACCCTTTGTATTTTCAACAAAAATCAACCAAACAAGCTATTGATATGAAATTGATAAATAAATAAAATAATACTTAAAACTCTCACACAAGATCGAATCGTATCATACGATTGACAAGTTCATTCCGAGATTGAAGTGAATTCAACGGATAATTAGAGCTTTAAATTACTTAAATAAATAGCTAAAATTATGTGGAGACAAATATATATAGCAGAAGTCGTCAGCTCCAAGGCCATCTGTTTGAAACAACCTCCAAATGTAATTGTACGTACGGTTGGAATGTTAATTCAAATATTAAATACAATTATAATTTTAACTACTAAAAAGGAGAAAGGTTATCCCTAAAATACCGAAAGCAGTATTACAATAAATCATACTTTTACTCAAAATCTATCTGCGGAATGGCGCGGGTTAAAGGCACCCGCGCCATTCCGCGGATAGATTCACGTTTTTCACGTTTAAATCTACACGAGGCGCTCGGCTCTCACTAAGTACGTTTCAGTACTAATATATACTAGGAACACGCCGCTACGCCCTTGCATGAAGACTATTTATGAGAGTGAATAAATGGTTTATTACATATCATAAATACAATAAATACATCACATCATACTCGGCAATCTCCATATTACCTAGTTTTTTACGGTACGCTTGTGTACATGTAATGACTTATTATTGGGTCATCTGTGTCGGCATCTCGCCATTCAGCGGAATCATTTGTGGACAAGCCCAACTTAATAACGATAGTGGCCACGGTGCGTTTTCAATAACTGTATTACGTACTATAGAGTGTCAGTGTGGGCGACGTTTTACAACAAATTAATGAATGTTGCCGTACCAGCAGTGATACTGACGCCGCTGCCCGAACTGACTACGAGGCTCCGTGTTCAATACTCCCCGGAATACATTATTATTCTAAATACTTTTTATTTTATTCGAATAGGCTAATGGGATGTTGATTTGTAGCGACTTGTAGAATCTTTGGCGATTATTATTTACGAGGGATTTAGTCACTTCTGTTACGACAGTGGCGGTGGCAGACTGTACCATTACTGCCGGCGGTACGTGCCAACACTCTTGCGACCGACATTTAACTGAAATGTATTACTTGTGACATTAAAAATATTTATGTATACAGTATGTATAATTAATTATGAAATTAAAAACATTTATGTACTGCATTATAATATCTTTTACTACACTCGAATCTCGCATTCGGATTTCGTATGTCGCGATGTCATGGGTGACATGGACACATACAAAAACGTGTAACTACCCAAACATCCAGACCAAGAACAAAAATCTGATATTTTTTTAATTAATGTCCTAAGATTCCCGCCTGAAAGGGAGTAGAAGAGGGGGAGGGGGAGGAGTTCGAACCCGGAACGCTCCCGAAGGGCCATCGTCATCTAGTTCACCTGGTATATTATTCCTTATAGTAAATAATTGGCATAAAAATCGATATTATTTGCACTCAAGTTTCGAGAGAAACCAACTAGTTTTTTTTTAATGCGCCTGATAGCCGATAAGTGCTTCCAGGTCAACCATAATAAACACAAGTTCCATTTACATAATCTACACTATTATATCAAATATATACAATTTTTTAATTAAAATATATAAATATTTTGGACTATAAAGTGTATTGTTGTGTTTCAGTATCATCCTTCGGAATCTATCTAATTATTTCAAATAAAAGGTATGTCCCGTGTCCATCTCCATGATTTAGACCATATTTGTGCCCAATATTCATAATTATCGGTTAATTAGTTGCAGGCGTCCCAGCAATCGTCCCTCTGATAGTCGAGGAACACCAGTTCGAGAAGCTCAAGAGGGGAGAGGGGATATGCTCTCTGGTGGCCGATAGGGAACAAGTGGAATTTGGTCGGCTCGTGCCGTGCTCGTCACATACGACGTCCAAATTGGGTAACTAAGCCATGCAGCGACTGTAGATGTCGCACGCTACCACGTCGTTCCTGGCGTACCGATCTGCTTGATTGAGGCCTGGTTCTGCTACATCGGAAGAGGCTGGCGATGTAACCTGGATACCAACGCCTGAGTAAGTCGTCATCAAATATCGGTTGTACGATGAATCATTTTATCAAGATCATTCAATATTGTGTTTTGGGAACGTATTTTACCCTTGTGTATTATTAACATGAATCAAAAATTAAATAAAAAGGGCAATATCTGAAACAGCAAATAAAACGGAAAATGGTGACACCATTTTTTATCGATACTGTTACGATCCAATATCTCGGTTACCTCGAGGTACAAAAACACATTTCTAGAATCATCTCGGCCCATCCAAATAGCTACATAGTTAACAGTGAAACAACTGAATTATCAATTGCAGCCTGAACTGAACTGAAAACGGGACTTCCCATGCTACGGCTCTCAATGATCCCTACGGGGATAAGGTGTGGGTAGTGGGGAGT
>DWKL01002343.1:0-12864 GCA_018249415.1 Phareas burnsi | reverse complement strand
GCAGTGACTACTTAACATCAGGTGGCTTGTACGCTCATTTGCTACTCTACGAACATTAAGTCTACAGCGACATAAATTGCTTTAAACAAGAAGTCAATAAGATCACCAAGAAATCATGAGATTATATCATTTATGAAAGTTAACATTTCTTCTGTCTATCGCAATTCTGTCTGATTTGATCTAATTGCGTCTGTCGTTTCGTCTCTTCTCAAAATTTTGGTCCGTTGATTTTTAGAATTACATTTATTATATGTAATTTCTATTGATTTTTTTTCGACTGCGGCGGCACCTTCTCCATACTTCTTGTACACACAACTCGCTGTGCTAACAGTGTTCGCGCTCCTGTTTTCTGGTTTGTACAAATGTACAATAAAGTAGACTTTCATAGGGTATACCATCTTCATCCACATAGGCAGCATTTTATTTTGCATTTCTATACTTACAGCCTCATACCAAAATCTCCTGTGTAGGGAGTGCCGTAAACATATACAAAGACGAGTTCACAAACACTCAGACCAAGAATGGAAATCTAAATTCACATGTCTGTCTGGATGGGAATCGAACTCGGAACCCTGTGCGTGTCAGACCGGTATAGTGACCGTTGTGCCACTTGCTTAAGTTGACTTACATGGGGCATTCCAACTTAATTCCCATAAGTAGCATTTACAGTAGTAGCAACTTTAAACCTACGTAAAGTAAAATACGACCAATGATAGACATTTTAGAGTAGATGCTTAATGTCGGGAAATAATATAAATGTTTGTTTCTTTTATTACATTACATAAAATTTCCACTGCCGGTATATTTATTATCGTTTTACTATATTTCTTTTTCTATGTAAGCGTTGATATTTAATAATGTAATTACATTTAATTGTATTTTAATTGGAAATGTTAATGTCTGCCAATTGTGCATGGAGTTAGAATAAGAGCAATTATGAAAATGATTTATGAAGTTAATTCTACCTTGTCCTGGCCAGTAAAGATTTAAATTTGAGTTTGAATTACAGTCTACATATTAATCCAGCGGGCGGTGCACTACTCTAAATCTGGATGGGCTCCAAATGTATTGCTGGCAGCAATCTAGGTCCCCTGCCATATTTGCTGTCGTGTTATTACTACAAGCATGAACACAACCTGTCCTGGTAAAGGCTGCTGGCTATCTGCGAAGAAACCTATTGCTATTATTATTTTGATATGTGGTAGAACTATAGTTCGTCCGTGGAAGTGCCACCGCCCTCAATACGTCGTGATGCAATTTATGTGTTTCTGTTGGAAATGTGCGCTTGCCGGGCACACTTACAGTGAGGCGACCATCTTAGTTCTCAGGAGTAACGACGCATCTTCGTACGGTCTCAGATAGAACTTCAGTTTCGATCGAGGTTACATTTGGGTGGCCATAGTCTGCACTGACCATTTAACATCAGGTGGTCGGCACGCTCGTTTGCTACTCTTCATACATAAAATTAATGACCGATAGATGAAACGTCCGAAAGAGTAGCAAACGGGAGTGCAGGCTATCTGATATTCAGTGATCGCCGTAGCCTATGGACACCCACATTTGATCTCCAACAGGACTGAAGCATTCTCTGAGATTCTACGTGAATAGAGTTCTACTCATGAGAATGATCGGCTCGCTATAAGTGTACCCGGCAACCACACCTTTCTAGCACACGCACAAGAATTGCTTCACGGCGGATTATGAGAGCGACGGTAGTACATCCCCGGATGATTTATATATAGTTCTACCTATTAAATTAAATTACGCACATACACATAATATCAAAACATCAGATATGCAATCGTAGATTCGAATCCCGGACCCCCGGTGTGAGAGGCAATCTAAATATACCGCTAGCAATTATCTAGATAAACGCTGCCGGTGGATATGCTGTCATTTTATTATGACAATCAGGAAAATTGTGTATAAGTGTGTTTGTAATTGTCGGGTTCTAGAGCTTGAAATTATGCGGCCCTCATGTCAGTTTCATCTTGATATCCTGGCCATGTTTAAGATTTAATCCATAACGAATACGCAAATGCATGTCGGAAAAATAATTAATTATTTTTTTTGTAATGATATTAGTGGAACAGATGGAAATAGCTTACTTATGTACAAAAATATTTATTTTTATTTAACGCAACAGGTACAAGATGAACATTTTGAAGCTATGAGAAATTTAACGAAATTATATATTATAAACATACATATCTATTCAATACGAATAATTTGTATGTATACTTACAATAAAATAAAATATACATAAATACTTCGAGAATGTATTCTATAAACAGACAGACAATCGACAAAAAACATGGATAACGCACAAAAACTATATACGTCACGTCACAAGCAATACATAAATATTATACAAAATCCAAGAGACAAAAAATTTCACATTTTAAAATTTGTGATTAAAAAGTGGGGAAAATCAATAGTAATTAATCCTGTCAAGAAGCGCAGTGTCATGTCTTGTGTACTTAAGCCATAACGTCTTTGGCGTGTATATAAACTCACCAAAATTGAAACATCGAAATAGAGGTGTGCGGTATCTAGTCAAATATATAATCCAAACAAAAATAAACTAAATTTAAGGAATAAATGTTGTTATATGGAAAGCAGGCCCTCACTAAAGTCTAGTATAAAACTCTAAACGAATACTAAACAAGGGTGAGCTGGGAATAATTTGCCCTTACGAAGAGTTCAGGATCATGAAAAAACAATACGCCTCCAGAAATTAGGTTTCAATGAATGCACAAGTGACCTAATACCGAGGAACGAACCCAATTCATACAATTGGACCCAGTCCAATTGTTATTCGCAATCTCCATTCAATGCACCAGATACACCCTTGAGCATTGTAGATATTGTCTTTCAGAGAAATATTCGTTGAAGAACTTTGTTTAAGGCATTGTGGCAGTGCACACTGATTTGCAACTCTTCTAACCTAAAAAAAAATAATACTAATGAGAACTCTACATTTGAAATTGGACGGCAGTGGCCATTATCACATCATTTAGTGGTCGGTCGACCATCGCACCCCACAAATGAGTTTAACAGACGGACTTAGTTATTGCTGATTGTGAAGATTTCTATAGAAAATCTCCATTGACAACTTTCCGGATGATTCCGATTTGAATGAGGTTCCAATCAGCTATTCAATCCAGTACTAATTAAATTCTGCTGAGAGCTCATTGCGTCATGTCTATCCTCAAATGAAAGGAGGTGGTTAATTTTGCTCTGATATTGAGGTTATTGACTTCTCATTTAACGTTAAGTATGAAAAGCTTTGGGAAGGAAGTTGCATGAACAGAAATGTTAAGTTTGCATCTACATTTGTGTGCTTGAAGTATGTTGTGGTATATATTATGAAAGGGGAGAGAGAAGGAAAAAGAGTACAATTAACAAGTGATAAATATGAAAAGATGTGAAATTATTGCTTGTGCAGTTTGGTTAATATTGTATCATTTGAGAACTTATATAGCAGCATAAGCAGCGATAGCCCACTGGTTAAGATTCCGGCCTGTCTTGCTGGGGTTCAAATAACGCACGCACATCTAATCATCAATCCATTACGGCCCCATTGCTGGGCACAGGTTTTCTGTCAGGATAAAAGGGATTAGGTCATAGTCCACAATGCCGTTTGCCTTCACCGTTGAAACAAATGATAATTAATTTCTAATATGCACATAAATTCAAAACATCACAGGTGCCTGAGAGTTCGAATCCCGGAACGCCGCTTGTGTGGACGGAATCTCACCACGAGGCCACGTTGATTACTGATTGAGATAAATTAAAGCCCTTCTGCTATAAGGTTTGAAGCATCGCAGGTATGGGGCATACCGATAGGTGCATGACAACTGTATAGAGATAACAATGGAAATAAAAGCAGGCCACGGAAAAATCTAGACTAATTGCTTGAATAGTGCACCGCGTGCGGGCGTTGGCAGGCTTCCCCGGTGAGGCCGCTGACAATTATGCTGTATGAGGATTTTAGCGCTATTTCTGCAAACTGCAACACTGCGGACATTTAAAAACTTGCTATTTAACCATAAGCATTTCCATGTCCTAAAAGAAGTATAGAAAACTCTTACTCATGGCCAAGGTTTCCTTCATAGACTACGGCCTAATCCTTCTCGTTCTGAGAGGGAACCCGTGCCCAGAAGTGGGACAGTAATGAGTTGGTGATGATGGTGATGATATATCTTCTCCAATGCAATGAAATTGAATAAAACCTACGAACCTTTTTTTGGACATCATAGTAGTCTACTATATGCTCTTCTATGCTCAGAGACCTGTGCCTATAGATGTGACAATAATTACTTGATGATGAGAAGATCATCGAGACTACTTCGATATATCAATGGAAAAAGAAAATTTAATTATTTTACTACAACACTTCTACACAGCTTCTCATATCTTTGCCTCTTTTTTTCCTGTACCAATGACCTTTTTATAACTTAACCCTTAAAAAACTAAGCGAGAAAAATGGGCATTCCTGTGACATTACGAGCCCGTTATGGGCAATATCTTGCATTATATTACAAGGACGGCCTCGTAGCCCGAACACGGCCATTACATAGGCTCTATCGAAAATTGCAAAACTTTCACGGGCCTCTCCCGTCATAATAAATTCATTTAACGTGCGCTTATAAGACGACGGCCTTTTTTATAGGAGTCAGCGTTTTTCGTATATTACTTATAATGTCGTAATTTATTATCAAATGCAATGCAAAACAATAAAGGAAAACAACATACCTTGCAGAAAATATTTAATTCTGGTTGATAAAAGTCGGCTATCCCATGTGATATGGGCTATACTATGTGGTATGGGCTATGTCATATGATATGGGCTATGTTATATGGTATGGGTTATTCCATGTGTTAACTTCGAATAGCATCACGCTCTCTTCCTGTAGATATGTATATATAGCGAGCACTTATAAAGCGACTAAGGAATTTAATTCAAGAGCTGGGCGTTTTCATGTGACGTTATTCAGCTAACACCCAGCACACATAGCCAAGTGCGGTGGCTACAATGCAGTGTCATATAATAATAAATAAATTATTTTAAAATTGATGCAGTAAAAAGTTATCATTCATCATAGTGAATGAAAGCAAATGGATGAATGAGCTAGTAAGCGAAATATAGCAAATCAGTTTCGTTGTTCGTTCCTGTTGCTAAAATAATTAAAGTTGAGGATCGCTGTCGCTTAAGACTTAACTCGATCTCAAGACGCTTCAACTTGCCGTAATTTATTAGGGCCAGTAAGAAGAGCTTATGTTATTGAAAAGGTTCCGCAATATATTGCGGTTCCTTTTCCGGATCACGCCCGCGGGAGACTTCGGGGGTCAATTGGGAGTGCCGTAATGTTTCTATAGGTGCTCCCTCATGTACTAATTGTATGTAGCCCTTTAAGAGGTGGGTAAACAAAGTTATGAGTCTTATAGAGGTTCATGACTTTGTAACAATAACTTTTTAAGAATAAAGCGAAGTGTCGGAGGCCAAAATCCAGTTTGTGTCGCTGTGCGAAAGAAGAAAGTAAGGTGGGCGATGAAGCCGCCGCAGACGAAAGTCAAAGATTTCTACCATCTTTAGCAACAAATGAATGTACATTGTGCATAGAAAAATATAGTATCTGCATAAAATAAAATACTCAATTGACTAATGAATCTTCTTTTTAATGAAACACTAAAAGTAAACGAGTAACGGATAATGCGCAGCTTAAATTCTGTTTAAGCCCTAACTTTTAGAAGTTATGTACGTATTAGAAATTAATGATCACTTGTTTTACTAAAAGAAAACATCGTGGGAAAACCTACACATCTCATAGTTTTTTATAAACTTCACAAAGGTGCGTGAAGTCTACCAATCCGTGCTGGGCCAGCGTGGTGTACTCTGGCCTAACCCTTCTCAGTCTCAGGAAACCCGTGCCCAGTAGGGACACTAATGAATCGTTTATGATAAATTCGTAGCGATCGAGGCTCACGTGTTGCGTTTAATATGTTGTCACAGAACTGTACGCTTAGTATGTAGAGCATAATAGAATTACAGCCGTAGTTTTGTCGTATTATGGCATGTAATATTATGTCATATAGTACAATAAGTATTGTGCTCTAACAATTATCCATTGTATGATGTAAATAATAATTTAAGTACATACGTAGTTATTATTTACTTCGCTATAGTTGATTCGCTAACATCATTCTTAAATAATCAAAGTATTCAATGTAGGAAGGAAATAAATGTTGTTTTCTGAGTGAATACTTAACGTATGCTATTAACACATTGACTGCGCGTAACGCAACAGGCGTGTTCCAGTACGGCGACACACACCGTATGCGTGCGAGCCGCACGGGTGGCGCGGACAGTAAATCATGACGGACAGGTGTGTTTGCCGCAATCAATGTGTTAAATTATTTTAGTTTTACATTATTTCAGTTTTCAATTCAGCCCTCTCTCAGCTTTTCTCTCGTTTTATACTCTACTGACATACAAAAAATGTGTCAGTAGAGTAGAGAATAAGCGCGCAGGCTACTCGAGGACTTCAATCCTGTTTGAGGTTAGGTGTATGTTTTCGTGGGCTGCAATGACTACTTAACATCAAGAGGCGTAACACTCGTTTGCTTCACATAAAAAATATACGTAAAAATTAACGTAGATTCGATAGAGATTCGAATTATATTATTATAATAGTCTTTCAAAATATTTAAACATCCCGAAACGTCAGTTGTAACCAACGCTATGTTGTTTTTCGCAACACAGAAAAGTGACAAGCAAATAAATATCCATTATAGTGTTTTGTTACAGTATAATTATAAAAGTTATATTAATTATAAAAGTATATAATAATTATAAAAGTATATAAATAATCAAGTACATAATTCTTCAAATATATATCATCTAACAGATTATATTATTCATTTAAATTGAGGATTTTTACAAAAATACGTTTTGCACGCGTTCAACAAAGTTTTTTAACGAATAATTTAGTATTTCACAAAGGATATTCTTTAGTTAAATTTTCAACGTCTAAGCAATTTCAGCGACTTCAAAAAGGATAGGTTTCCTCGGGTTTCAAAGGAATATTTGAGCTGCCTTCTTCGGAAAATTCACCCCGTATAATTTTATCTATTTAAGCGTAATCATATACTTAGAATGGTTTATTCTTAAAAAATAAATGCGCTTAATGTTCAACAATTTTAGGTGTATTCATTATCAATTTCAACAAGTATTTAGGCCGTACTCTACCACGCTGGCCAACTGGAGATCGGTAGTCTTCACACAATTTGTAGAACTTTATGAAGATCTCTTAGGTATGTAGATTTACTCACCATGTTTTCCTTCATCTTAAAGCAAGTGATAATTAATTTCTAATACATTTAGAAAAATCAGAGCCTTGGTTTCGAACCCTGGATCTTTAGTTTGAGATACTAATTTTCATGATCACTAGGCTATCATTGCCTTACTTGTAGTTCATTATCTTACACTGTATAACAACAAAAATGTCGTCACTTTCTTCAGACCATTTGTAATTATAAAATCAGTGAGCAAACCGTATTGCTTCATTGGTCGTTGTTTTTGTTAAAATGTTATGTCGTTGTGTTTGTTAAAATGTGTAAAAGAATAGAGAATTATTTGTGACTTGATGTATCAATACCGCCTCGTCTATTTCTGCCTTGTAGCGGCTATGTGGGGCCGTTGTGTGTTGATTTTTACGATAGGTATAGCAGATTGATATGATGATAGTAAGGCAGATTTACTTATATAAGGAGTTTTAGTTTCAGTTTAGTGTACAGGGATAACTACGCATCTATCAGCGACTAGAGGAGGACTTTCATTCTTGTTTAATTGGTTACAAACGTCTATTGACTGCAGTGGACACTTACGTTCAGGTAGATTTCTTGACTATGTTGCCTATGTTTGCGTTATAACACAGTAAGGACTGCTGAGCTTTGGTCTGAAGGGTATGACAAAGCAGATATACTAATATGAGGCGTTCGAACTTAGGAACAGCATCACACCTGTCAGCGACTTCAAGTAGCTTGGAGCCATCAAGTGGATTTAGAGCTAGAGACCAACATCTATTCTATTTGAGATCGATCACCAATATGCTTGGGCGCCAGTAACCACGTAACATCGGGTTGCAAACTCGTTCGATGCTTTCACTACATAACAAAAAATCGCAAATGTATTATAAATAATAAATAAATACCATTATCCTACACATTCAATGACAATCAAGGGGGGTGAGAAATGGTTTAGCGTAAGGAAAAGATAGGTTATTTACCTAGAAAAGTGACGTAAACGATTAAAACTAAGAACTGATCAACCAAATGATGGCCAGTTTGAACGCTGACATAGTAATCAATTACGAGAACCATTGGTTGGGTAATCAGCCGCGGTGTTAATTGACTTTAGATGAATTATCTTGTATTTTTGGAGATCGTTATTTGTACTGTTTTTATTGTTTGTTGAAGATGATGTTCTTGTTTATCTTTACATTAGGCTAATGAAAACTACTGAATATTTGTCATGGTTACCATTGTCACATAGATGAGTTCACAAGCACGTAAATCCAGGACAGAAATATGAATTTATAATTTTGTGCCTTGTCGGGGATCGATACCGGAATTTTGTGGGGCAGACTTGCACTCTCGGCCACAGACGCGCTGTTATCTCTGAATACTGAGTTGGGGCGCTTATAGTAAGCATCTCTTAATTACCACAAACTTCAAACCACAACACAGCATTTAAATCTCTGTTATAAAGCAAAACCGGTGCGGCGGTGGTGCCATCGGAGTTGAACCACGAAGGTTCTCCCTCCTTCAAAACGCCACGATTTAACGCGCCATCCAAATCAGAACATCAAATTTACACTGCCATTACAAAATAGAAATAGATTTTTTTATCTGATAAGAGTAGCAAACGAGCGGTCAAGCCACCTGCTGTTATGAAGTCACTTCAACCAGTGGAAGCCTACATCTGACCTCAAACAAACGAGAAGTCCTACCTAAGATCGTATGTAGGTGCGTAATAACTCCTGAGGACTGAGATGGTCGCCTCGCTGTAAGTGTCTCCAGAAATCACACCTCCATAACCAAAATTCAAGAATTGCTTCACGGCGGACTATAAGAGCGGCGGTGGTACTTCCGGAATGAACTATAGTTCTACCACCTATTGAGACGGAAATCAATTCTAATTGCGGAAAGCTCTACCTATTAAATTTAGTTGTTTGTTTTGGGTTTCTCTGCTGACATAAAAAATTCATAGGTTTAATTATGGTGTGGTTTATTGTAACATTTGTACTGTATGTCATGTCCACTCCATACTCGGGAGTTAAAAATAACTCATTACGCCGGCTCACGCAAAAGACGCATAAAACTCTGGCGCACCCAATTCGCTGATGTAATCGCCTGTGTCGCGAATCGCAGACACACTCATTGCGATACCACTTAAGGGCAACGGGGTCGAAACATATATAGAAACTCTGGAAAATGTAAACAAAAAGGGTCCTGCCCTATTGGTGTTTTTATTTTTTATGTGAGAAGAGTAGCAAACGAGCGTGTAGGCCACATGATGGTAAGTGTCCATTACAGTCCATGGTCACCCACATCTAACCTCAAACAGGACTGAAGCCCATCTAAGGACGTTCGTAGATGCATTACTCATCCTGAGGACTTAGATGGTCGCCCTGCTGTTAGTGTACCCGACAAGCTCTCCAACCGAAATATACGAATTGCTTCACGGCGAATTGTGAAGGCGGCGGTGTTACCTCCCCAGTCGAACTAATAGTGTGAAAGGAACACTAAAAAAGTTTGTCTATAACATCATATATTAATATTATCATTTATTAATATTATTATAAAAACAACGGAAACATACACGAGTGGTTCATATCAATTTCTCCAGTAGTTCAACATCTCTTTGAAGATCTACAATAATTTTAGGTATCATTCAGATCTGTGTGACTGGGAATGAACCTGAAATTCTCTGCGAGGCGCGATGACCAAAATGAAACAGGGTCGTCATACGAAAAAAACGCATAAACAAGCGTGCTGTGGACAAGTCGTGTCGTGAGTCACCAGTCGGCTCCGGACGACATGGCCGGTTATGGCGGGCTGACCTTAGTAGTGCTGTAACGTGATACGATTTAACGAAGAGAAATGATGGAAAGCTGTCCCTTTAGGCTTTTATAGCAGGTGTACTAAATACAGGATGTTAATAAGTGTACGTTCATTAGCTATAAAAAAAATATTTTTTTGTGAATGAAAACTGCAAACGAGCATTTTTATGTTTGAAGAGTAGCAAACGAGTACGCGGGCTACCTGTTGGTAAGTGGGCACTGTAGCCCATGTACATCCACATCTAACCCAAATAGGACTGAAAGTCTATCTGAGGTCGTAGGTAGATCAGGACTAAGATGGTCGCCTCGCTTGTAAGGGTATCCAACAATTCGCACCTCTCCAATCGAAGTTTAAGTATTGCTTGAGCGGATTGTGATGGCGGAGGTGGTAACTTCACCGGACGAACGTTCTGCCTATCCTACCTATCTAGTATGAAGTTCATCTGACGTTAACTGAGCAAGGTATCCCTTACATATCTGTAACCGATCCTAAGTAGGACAGGCCTACCTGAGGTCTATAAATCCGTTGCTCTTCTCCGACTAAGTTAGAACGCTTAGAACGCCTCGTGAAGGTATCTCTGTCTTACCACACTATGCAAACCCGAACACAGCAGCTTTATATTGCTGTGGTAAAGCGGAAATAAATTTGACGGCAGTTCAACAGCAGTCGGACCACAAATACCTGAAGCCACCATACCCACCCATACCACCACACCACATACCCGTATAACATAACGACCATAAAGTTTACGCCGACCACCTTATAGTTGTGTAATCATTGCGTCGCGAGGTAAACTATTACCAACTCCGAACGGACAATGATGTCGATCACAGTTGCGTTGCCACCCTTGAGGACTAAATTGGAACACACCATATAAGTAAATCTGTCTGTTTATTCATTTTATTACTATGAAAATCTAATTTATCATGCTCGTTATCACCAGTATACCACATGCAAAATTTACTTTTAAAATTACTTTTTTATGTTCGTAGAGTAGTAAACGAACGTCTAGGCCACCTGATATTAAGTGGTCACTACAGCCCACGGGCACCCGTATCTAACCTCAAACAAAATTGATCTTCTGTCTGAGGTCGTACGTCGATACGGTGCATGCGTACTCCTGAAGACTGAGAGGTGTCATCTCTGTAAGTGTGTCCGACGATCGCATGTCTCAGCGTCGTCAACCGAAACACAAAAAACGTTTCATGGCGGATTATGAGGGCGGCGGTGATACTCTCCCGGATGAACTATAGTCCTACCGACTGCTAGATGGTAACTTACTTATTTGTGTCGTGTCTTAAGGTATGGTAGGACACTTATTCTAAACGTTTTAACTTAGTCCTCAGGGGAAGCAGCGCCCCCGTGGCCGACCTCAGGTAAGACTCCAATCTGATTTGGAATTTATTATCGACGTTCATGGACGGCATAGACCACCAACACTCAGGTGGACTGCATACTCGTTTGCTACTTCTATGCTATAGAATACTCATTAAAAGAGGAGAGAGAGACAGAGAGAGAGAGAAGTAGGTTAAAACAACTAAAGTATTAAAAAGAGCAAACATGTCCCCAAAATTTCACATTAACCTCACCAGCACAATCTTGCGGCCATTATGTTCGCTGAAAGCGCGACGCAGCGGGACATTTCGTTCCAATTTTCAGCTCCTGGTTTCCTGGAAACTGAACTGAAAATTGAAAGCCCGGAGCAATTGTAAACGCTTTTCAGTGCAGTCGCTAGCGACGTCACCGACCCAGTTTTGCGGAGTTTGTTTTTTAGCGTGAACAAAATTTTGTTGGTTTCGTGCGAAAAAAAAACGCAATAAAAGCTCCCCTTCAAAACCATGCAAAAAATCATAGTTGGTGTCCTTAAGGTAAAATGCCGTTATCTTACATGTAGCCGATTCCGACACTTCTTCTTGCTATCTCAAACTCTTGCATATGAAGTCTAACACACATATTTAACAAATGCTCTCCTTTTAACCATAACTATAGATGTGGTTTATAATGGCATTGCAGCTTAAGGACGGCAAATAGGTAAGGGTGACTAGTAACCACCCGACTGACCATTCGTTTAGATAAGAACCAACTTATTTGAAGTGCATTTGCATCATCATCTCCACCATCAACACCTGTCTGTCTCAATGTTAATAATCTTTGCATACCTACAAGAATATGACGGAGATATTTCAAGCCCGTGCATTTCAAAATTTCTTCAATTCAATTTCTTACCAGGCCCTCAAGCGCAGGGGCCGATATTTTCATCACCGGGCCATCATTGCTTGAGATTCCACTTCAAGCAGTCGTTTCTTGTTTACTATCATTAAAGATATATAAAGAATTAAACAATGATTCCACGGATTAAAATCTTCTGACAAAACTACTAACCACTACCAACTAACTGGCCAGCATGACGCATAAACAAATGAGTTACAGTGTAGCTGAAGAAAGCTTCAAGAAAAATACGACACTTCTCCGCAAAACTTAAAACGCGATATAGATTCGAAATTATCTAGCATGAAATATCTCGACCTACTTTTACGAAATCGTTCTTAACGATAGCACAACCTCGTTAGCTTCGTGAAATGGACCGGAAGAAAAGCCTCACGCCGAGGGTCCATATCGTAAAATGAAATGGGACGTACAAGCAGAGCACGTGCTCTACACGGTTCAATGTGGATACCTGGAAACGAATGGTGTATACTATATAATAAATACATTTTTCATATTTTAATTTTTATT
>DWKL01002342.1:0-12865 GCA_018249415.1 Phareas burnsi | reverse complement strand
AAATATGTGCTATTTATTGGTATGTAAAACTTCTCGAATAAAACTTTTATATATTTAATGTGTTTTATTTTTTTTATATTTATATTTTATAAAATTTATATTTTATAAATTATAATTTTTTTTTATATTTTATAAAATTTCACTTATCAAATAGCACATTAATAACTATTTGATAAGTGAAATTTTAGTTTTCTAACGTAAAAGACAGTTTGACGCTACTTAGCAAAAATGGAGATCCTTATAAATAGTTTAAAATTTTTAGTTTTTAAGTCCATTTTCACAGACAATCCCTTACTTTTCGAGAGACCTTTAGGTTATTCTTATCGATTCATTTTCTTTAAAATAATTGAAATAACACCCTATAATAAATAATAATAAAATAACTCTCACCGGAGTATTTATTTTCATTAACAATAAACTCCCCAAGTCTTTGCAAGGTACCCTCGAAGCCGCCGTTCGTACCTGCAGTTTGCGATAATATTTATATATAAATGAGAATCGCGTGAGTTGGGTTAGCGAGAATCTCACTAATTTCTATTCATGGAAATACTGGGAGCATTTGTCCCACTATTTCTATTAGTTTTATTACCCATGTTACTACGACTCCCACTACTAGTAATAATATTTATGGGTAATTTGATTGTTTTTGTTACTACTGCAGTAGAAAGTTATTAGGGACATAAACAAATGTCCTTGTTTCTACTTTAAATTGCAAATAAACAAAAAGGAAGATTCACAATCGACAAATGCGAATATTCTTGAGACCACCCGCTCACCGAGCGTTACTGCGCCCATTTTGCTTTGCTTTTACATTTCAATACAACAACGAATTCCCTACATTTTATGCTGCGCTATTGCGACTTACATTTTATACTGCAATTCAATTAAGTTTAAATCTTTTTAATAAATAAGAGTGTAAATCGAACAAAAATGAGACAATAGTTGGATTCACATTGGATCTAAAACCCACCCACTATTGAAGGAACTTTCCACATTCTTGAAGATTACACATTTTGGGTATTGGATATTCTATGGACAATGTAAACCGCGTATTATATGTTATTGAACTTACATGTTGAGGACACTCTCGTAACTAATGTCTGAATTTCATAGATATATGAAAATTAAATTTGTTTAGTTTTTAAGCAGCAGACAATATGGTGGGAAAACGAAAGAGGAAGCTTTTCCATATGCGATTTATTGTTATGGGAGTTATGGGATATAACTAATTTGAGAAAGACTCACAGTTTAAGTACACTTTTATAGACATAGTGGGATCCCCTGATTTATCAGTAGTTGGATTTTATGCGCGTAAAAGGAAAAGTTGGTCGCAGTAATATGTAAAAGTGCTTTACAGGTGAACTACGTGTGCTCTGGGATAATCCGGATTTCAGGATAATTTCCGCATTTTTTTCGATTCAGTAATATATCAATAACAATTTGTTTGATAATGCCATTATAAGAAAAATGAAGCCCTACTTACGTGCAAAAGAGTATAATAATATATATGCTTACGTGCTTTCAGGAAAGTGGCTTTGACGTTATTGAAAACGAATTGAAGTTAGATAATGTTTTTGGCGCTTATTACTCTGCCGTCCATAAGCTATAATGCAGTTACATACCAATACTACTTTTTGAAATATGGACAAGAAGAGGGTATTTTTGAAAAAAAATGTGTTACTTAATTAATAACTAGACGTCGTATGTAAGAATTTGGGGTATCCTATATATTATTATACTCTTTGGTTTGGGGAATCGAAAATAGATTTAATAGAGCCCTTTCAAATAGAGAAACTTTAAATTATAATACATTACATTACAAGCATTACTAAGTGCAATTACACCAAAATGTGTGGGATGGTTCTGTTACAGAGAAATAAAGAACCTTCCCTTAACAAAACTAGTATAATGCCAACAAAGTTCTGTTTATGAGATATCCACTTTCCTATCATCTTCTAAGTTTACTCAAAATAAAAAAGTTACAAAAAAGATATTTTCTAACGGTTAGTAATTTGTATCATCGTTACATAAAAGATAGCCTAGTGGTCAGATTCTTACACTGGGTGTTCGGGTTTCGTAAAAACGTAATTAAGGAAACGGTTAAGGCGAAAGTAACTACTATTGATATTTTTATTTTGGCTGTACAGTCTATATTATCATTTACTGTACAAAAGAAGTTGAATTAGAAGCGAATCTTCACTTCCGTATTATGTCCTTGGAAGGAGAGTATACGCGCGCCGATATGTCAATGTCATCTGCGACATTCGGAAGTTGTTTTGGCTTTGACTTTTAATTCTGTTTCTGTTAAATTTTTTATGACTTTCTGTTTTGCAAACTTTTGCTTGTAGGCCAACTTGCAATTCGCGTGATTTTAAAAATATTGTTTATTGTTATTTTTTGATTGATTAATAATGACATCATTAGAATTTGAAAGCTTAGACGAAGAAGTTAAGGAACTTTTACGCAACTATAAGTTTAAGAAAGCTACGGTGTACGAACCATGTACTTTAGAAAATTTTAAAGAATGTTTAATCGGTCTAAATGAGGTTAGTATATTAAGATAGACGGTAACAGACAGGCAGTAAAAGTATTTTGTGTGGTATTTAAGTTGATTAAAAACAAAGATTAAAAAACTTATTAATTTTGTGATTTTTAAGGAATTTGGTCTCTTCAACATTGATTACATTTTCAATCCGCATATTGATGTAGAGAATGAAACTATTCGCCCTGAAGCTCTCGTAAAGCTTTTGAATGCTGTCTGGACCCTCTTACACCAACATAAAAACTCCAAAGAAAAAGAGGAAAGATTAGCGGAACAGTGTCACATCCTAGAAAATAACAGTAAACAGCTAACAGTATGTATAACACATGATCTTTTACTTATAAATAAATTCCATTTAATTTAAAATAATTCCTAATATAATTAGATCTGTCTTTTACTATTTTCTACAATCTTCCAGAATATGCTTAAAACATTAAAGGACAAGTTGAACTGTGAAAGAAATGAATCCAGAGCTTGTGTAGCATCGGCACAAAGAATATCGGACCAATCTAATGAAGTGTATGAAAAGTTAACTAAAGCACGCACTAAACTGAATCAGGTACTGAAGCAAAAGGAGAGTTCAGAAAAATGTCTACAAAACAAGATCACAAGGCTTCAGTTGGAAAACAATAAATTAATAGACAGACTAAAAAGTAAAAATGGTGAGATATTCTATTTTAAAAGTTTTTGTCTCTCTGTACAGGATAATCTTGGGAATAGTTTAGCTGATTTCAAGGAATTTCTATTCAAAAATAGAAGACGTAACAGACAGTGACATAAGCCAATTTCAGTGTTTTAGTACCTTAAAAATATTTAGGTTTTTTGTGTCATTGTTGTAAATTATATGTTGCTATTGTTGATGGAATATTACTACATTAGAAATCAGAACATCCAATACATAAAAGCAACGGAATAAATAAAATTATTTTGAGAATCACGTGGGAATTTTACATGTCAACTGTGTTTTAAATTCAGCGGCTTCAAAAATGTTGCCAGCCATTATTCAGGCCATAGTGGCCGGTGAGTACTACAATGTAGTGACATATTTATTTGTTAATTTACAGCTTTTATTTAATTCAATGCTATTCTTACAGGTATATATACCTCTTGCACAGAAGTATGTAACTCAAGTTTAATGCAACTTAAAGAGCGGGAGAGGAAGCAGCGTACAGTGATCTCACAGCTTCAGGCTAATAATCAGGAGTTGCTTCAAGAACTGCTTAGTTTGAAAGAGGAGCTGATTCTTGGAGGTCTTAGTGAAATAAAGAAGAAGTTTTAAATTCTACAGACAATATTCAAATTATCTGAGAAATATGTGTGTATTGAGTATTTTGTCTCATTTTTAATATGAAGAAAATAATATTTGTTCAATTTTATTTACTCAGAGCTATTGTATCTGTCTTTGTGTACAGATAATATAAGTATGTATTATTTGTATTGATGGGAAAGTTTTGATTTATGACATAAATTCAAAAAACCACAAAAATTCTTCACTTACTATTTTTGTAGTTCTTTGAATAGACTGAAACCTGTTTATTAATAATGTTTCCATTATCTTCTCTTATTCATTTTCAATCTTATTTATGTTATTTATATTACATTTATAAGTTTAGTTTTCAATTGTCAGCTAGTAATCATTTAATTTTTTTATATTATTAACACATAAATTACATATCGATAATGATCGTTAACAGCAATCAGTAATGTATGGATACCAATATGTTAGGTTAAGATAACATAATAGGGCCTGTATCAGTATTATTATTGTCATATTTTTACTAATTATATTTGATTGTTCATACTTGGTTGTTTAACTGTTGTAAATAATTGAGTTTGTAATCGTATTAAAAATACTATTATAGGTAGGTAACCTATTATTATGCCATCAGAACTTTTTAATTGTGTACTTAATTGCCAAATGACTTTTAATGTTGTTAATCAATGTTAAATAACATACCAAATATTTTGACAATTTAATTGAGATCTGTCTCGATTGTAGACTAATAGGATTTGTAATAAACATTAAAACTTTGAAAATTGTGTTATTACTTTAAATTTAAAATTTATTATTTGAATATAAAATAGTTTTACTTCGCGCGAGGTAAATGATTAATTTGTTAATCATTAAGTGTATAATCCAATCGTCCATGGCCTCGATACGCGGTAGGTATGCTTCCCGCATTCGTAGCGCTCCCAAATGCCGGTGCTGTGGCGCACACAGGGCATGTGTAAAACGGACGCAATATTGTTGAACAATGAGCGTACCGGTGTATCGTTTTATTAAATATCTCCAGTAAGCATACCGACGAAATAATATTGTTAAAAATTACTTTTATTTTTTGAAGATTTTTTGTGATGAAATCATTATTATGTGCCGCAATGATTTATAGTACCATGATCAAGACTGCCTATCAATCTTAAGTTTTATAGGCAAACTATTGGCTCTAATTACGTTTTTAGATATTTATTGTTACAAGGAGTGTTGGTCAGTGTTATTGCTAAATATAATAAAATATCAAACTGAGTTACGAACACATTCAGTAAAAAAAAATTAGTTTTAGTAAGTAGGTGTATCCCTGACTAACACGAAAATGTATTGAAAAACATCGTAATCACCGCCCAGGCGTTGCATCCAACACTTTCGTGTTTTACTGTCCTGGCGTAGCGATGGGGAATGGTGTGTTGGGCCGCATCATCGTATAGATTAATGTTACTACACGTTTTGTGCGAGCCGCATATGCGTTACGCTATAGTGAAACAACGTGTGCGCTTGTCGCACGTAACGGAACAAATCCTCTAAGTTACATTATATGTTCGATGTGAAAGAATTAAAAATTTTAAAAGATACCCACCTAAAAAGTAATAATCTAAATCCCTTTCTGATCCCATACTGGGATCTCAGTAGGAATGCACTGATGCCCCTCATTCGAAGTTCTCTGAGCTCACCTCCTGCGGCAAGCAACGCTCTATACACGTCCTGTCTTGATAAGCACGACAACATGCGGTCAAAACAAGCTCGTATCTTCCCAGGTTTGCAAAAATGAACTGCTATATCCCTACTAACCACTCGTTCAACGGAAAGCCCTCGCTACCTGACTCTAGTGCCCTCTGCTTAATTGCTAATTAATGGGACACGGAAAACAATCCTACATGCTAGGTATTCACTACCATCACGCTTCAAGGCGAAATATGCTATTAACTGGTTGCTTTGGGAAACTTCTACATATCTTCTCGTGGCCTACATCACAAAGCCGGAAGACCATTACTCTACTACGTTGTTAATTTGATCTACGGATGTGACCTATGGAGCCGAGATGTAGACATTAATGATGAGATAGTCCATAAGCTTAAAGTGGCTCAGTGTGTCATGGAAAGAGTTATGTCCGGTATTTTTTTGAGAGATAAGATTCCAAATGAAGAAATTCGGAGAAAAAGGCTACAGCTCTGAAGGCTAGCAAGTTGAAGTGGTAGATCACTAGTTACATTAATCTAAAAGCCGACAGCCTTTGGCGTAGAGTGCAGACCGCGTTTAGGCAAATGTAACGTTGGATACCTTCCACCCATGTGGCGTGACGTGACGATCTGCGCCGGATGGCGGAGGCATTTGGAAGCAAAGAGCCGACAATCGGACTCAGAAGTTCGCCTTGAGAGAGGTCTATGGCTAGCAACGGAATGAGGTGTGCTGAAGATAATGATGTTGCATGAATCACACCAAGAGCTCTACAGAAAATATATAATACGTATTAGCGCATACGTGTTAACGTATACCTATTTAATACGTATATCAATCACACTAACCCCAAACAAATATTTTCATCGTACTGTATATGTGTGATCGTGGATATTAGATTAATTTATGTTATGGAAGTACCCGATGCATTAGTTTAAAAAATCTATATTTCGTAGTAAAAAAAAGTAATTATCACAGTTATCTCCGCCGTAGGTAAGTGGATTAATGGTTTTGGATAGTAGAATGTCCCATTACTGTTTTATTACGTAGGAAAACGTTTTTGAATTAAATAGTCTTTTACAACGCGACTTCTGCGCGGATTTTACTATCAAACTGAGTATGCTCGCCAAGTGCAGGTTCGTAAATTTCCCACTTCTTTGAGAATGTTTTGGTGGAACTCTCAAACATATAGGTTCGTGCGAGGTTTTCCTATTATGTTAAACACGTGATAAATAATTTATTTATTTGAAAAATCAGAGTTTTGCCTATGTCGAACCTAGACTTCGATGGAGGCGAAAATTCGTGCAACTGCCATCACTACTTATTATAAAATAATTAAAACAGTAAGTCACAAGGAAGAAGAAGACAATAGAGGTTTCTAAGTATGCCTTTGCTTAGTATATAATATTTAAGATACGAAACAATACAACATGACGTTAGTTGTTTGTTAGCGTAGTTTGGGCAGAAAACGTCAACAGAATTAATTATGAATTATTATCGCCAAGGCTCTCAGTAGCAACTTGCGTGCGCGGGCGCCGCTCGCCGGTGACCAACCGTTGAATCACAGCAAAGCAGCTATGTCTGTAATATCGTCGATCACTAACCAGTCAAAAGCGAGTGTGCGCGCGCGCGTTTGTTTCAATTAAAACTACCGCGTTATCGCTATATTTCTACAAATGTGATAAGATCATTACATCACTATATGATAAGATATATCAAGGACCGTTTTGTCTTACTAGTGGAAGTCTAATCACCGCAATTTAAATTCGACGGCTGCAGTTTGATCTAGTGTTAAAATAAAATAGTTGATATTAGTTTAGTGAAAATTGTGTGACTGTTTGTCGGATGTCGTGCTACGCACCATGGGATCGGCGAAGAGACTAAAGATAACAGTGGTAGGAGATGGTATGGTCGGCAAGACATGTCTTCTCTACGTGTATACTAGAAATGAATTTCCTAAGGAATACGTGCCGACCGTGTAAGTACCAGTTTGAATGTATTATGAGCTAAGCTGAAGATGACTTTTTGTTTGAAGTGAGGAAACTATAGGTCAGTAGGCCGATTTATGTGCGATATTGTAGTTCAATAGGTACTCGTGCGTGGCAGAATTAGCAGGTTGATGCGGTAACGTCAATATCGCATTATGTACCTAGTAAAGTATTTTGGGGTCCGTATGTTTCACTTTTTATATACTTATTGTAATAATATAATAACACATTGAAAACAAAATGACATTGTATGTTATACTGAATTAAACGACATTTTCCTTTTATGACTTCACTTGAATATAGTGTACTTATCTATCTGCACATTTCAATGAATCATTATATTGTATAAAAGTTAGGTGTGCGACATATATGTAGGTATTAAAAGTTGTCCGTAAAATATAGAATTCGTGTTTCATTAGTTCGAAATTAGTTCAAATTATTAATTATATAAATTGATGAATATATTCTACTTTAATACATTAATATATTATATTTGAGCAAAAAGTATATTCAAACACTATCTGAAAATATTCGGTAATCAGTAGATTAGAAGTTTTCACACATTAATATTATATCACGTTAACTACACACCATTGCTATATTTTAGGAAGATAGAATAGAAAAATAATTAACAATTTAAGTTTTTTTTAAATACGTAGAAATATATAAAAAAATTATTACGCATAGAAAAATACAAAATATTTAGTCGAGTGTTATTGCTCTATAAATCAGAACAGATGCATTCCAAAGCATAAATCCTAATTTAACTAAGAATTTACTTAATATCAAATGTGAGTGTATTAATTTGTACTTACATATTAATAAATTAAAATAATAATAATTTAATAAGCAAACATTATTGCTGTTGATGCAAAAATGTTTAACCTTGTAAACTTAGATTAAAATCATTAGTTTTTATTTTATCTGCGGAAGAGCTTGCTCCATACAATTTTCGTAGGTTCTGATGTTAACAATTAAGCGAGCTTCCGTTCAGTGGACCTCTAGCCAGAACCGTCGTTTTACCGCCCAAGCAGCGGATGATAACGCCCGATACCCCTACTATATACTGCATCTACTTATGTAAAACTGCCGAGCTGGGCGGCTGGGCCAGTGCGGCTGGGTGGTCTGGTACCCAGACCAGTACGAGCGAGCACAATCGCCCGGCCGCACTGGCAGTTGCACCAATGCTTAGCATTATAGAAATATACTACTATCTTATAAATACCTATTACTCAGAACATAACCGGTTTTACGCTGAATCAAACATGACGTAATGAACACATGTTTATAAGAATTTTGTCTTAATTTTTTGGAAGCGACGATGATTCCATTAACGCTTACCTACCTCATTTATTGTTTACTTAGATATTGATATAATGTGTAACATTGTTAAGATGACTAATTTTCCCGCCTTCTATTCTACTTAAGTATTTACCTATATGTCAGTATTATTCATTTCATGCCTATCTACGTAGGTTCAGAATTGAATTAAGGGATTTTCCCATACCACCTTTTTGTTAGTATGAGAAAATAACATTTTACAGTCAAAACCCTAGATGTAGTAGTAAAACAATAAATATATGCTTAATACTAAGAACATTTCATTCATAGATATTTATATTCACATTTATCGCTTTACTTGTAAACCTTGTTATAGGAATCCTGAACACCTACTATTTTACGCACTGGTAGCTAAATATAAAAATTACTGATTTTTTTTTAGAACCTATTTACTACCTTGTATCTTCATGTAATTATTTTCACGTTATTACATTTCAAATAAATATGTCATATATCATGTATAGGTCGTCGTCGTCATACAAAATTCTGGCTAGGTAAAATTATCTGATGTTTTGAATATGTAGGAACCGTGCTTACAAGCAGTGACCTTTGTTTTATATCTTGATTACCCTATAAATTTGAAGCCGCATTATAATTAACTGTTTACTTTTGATAATTTATGAAAAACAGTAAGAAGGTAATTATTATGTAGGTAGGTACATATAAACCGAAACCGGGTACAAAATTGGGGTAAATTTTAATATTTCAGGCGTACTATTACTTGCTACGTAGGTACTCAGTATATTTACATGTCCTTGAGAATGTTATGAAAGACTCTCAGGAATGTAGATTTAAGGTTAAGTCAAGTGATAATTAATTTCTAAAATTTATTAACTATATGAAACTTTGTAAGGCGTACTGAGTCGTGTATCGATTTCATATTATATTACGTATTATATAAAAATATAATATTATTCTCCACCAATCCGAAATGGAGCAGCGTGGTGGAGTATGTTCCAGGCCTTCCCCAGTTGTGGGGAGATGCTCGTGGTCAAAAGTAGGACATAAAAAAATTGAAGCCGTTATTATAGAAGAGTAAAAAATGCGAAAAAATTACATAAGTAATGTTAATGTAGCTATTGATATATGACTACGTTGGCAGCTTCGGTAATGAGGCGCGCGGAAGCCATCACCCCATTATGTACCACACCGTAGTAAATTATTATTTTAAGTCATATAATTGGTGTAATAACACTATATTCATATGGATTGCTTTATACAAACAATAGAGGCATCAGCTACACACACTTTTAAGCTTATACCATGATGATAAAAATAAAAATGAAAAAGTTTATAGTTTAATAATATAAACTCGTGAACATAGCTTAGCCGAGGACTTGTTTCTTTAGTGAGCATCTCCCAGGATATAAGAAAGGGAAGCAGCCCCCAATTAAAAAAAAAATGAAAGACTAATATTATCAAAACTAACATTGCGTTCGCATAAAAAATTACTAAAATAAGCGCGCAAAGTTTATCATGGGGCCATCGAAATTAAATGACTGTCTATTTCCGTTAGCGAATGTCGGCAGTTCAATTGTACGGCTACGCACAGTACACAGCTATGCGAAGTGCACTATTTATAAAGTCAAATACGTGTCGCGGCATTGTTGTATTGTGTACGCAAGTCGTTTCCTCTTCGCGCCACTTGACCAAGTTGATGTACGCCCGCAACTGCCAGGCGATTTCCTTGCTAACCATCTCTGAGGAAAACGCCGAGGGCACCTTTGTAGTCAGTCAGCGTTCCTCATATTGTATTCTAAGGACAGTTACATAAGGTCATAAACTAATAACCCAATTTGTTTGTTTTTGTAAATTTATATTGTAACCAATGTATGTTTATACGTGGTAAAACTATATAGTCCGTCCGGGAAGGTGCCACCGCCGCTCTTATAATCCGACGTGTTCTCTGTCGCGACTCTCGTGTTCAATTCGTGTGCAATTGTCGTGTTGGTTGGAGAGGTGTGGTTGCCGGGTACACTTATAGCGATACGACCATCTAAGTCCTCAGCAATAAGGCTTTATTCCCGTAGCGACCACTTAGTTTGCAGGCGGCCTGATGGCTTGCACGTTCGTTTGCTACTCTTCTTACATAAAAAAATATTTCACATAAACAAAAATTAATAAATATTTTTATAGGTATTTAGTTTCATACATAAGTACACACACATAAGTAAGATGATACACAATAGGATGGATTGTCCGTGTTATGTTTATGCGTGGCATGGATATTAAAAATTACGTGTAGGTATACAAATTCCTAACACCCGAGATAAAGAATATTTAAATTCATCATTAAGATGTTTGTCTAGTCGGGGATCGGAGTTTGTAGGTATTTACTGTATGGAAGATTTTTTTTGTCACTTCAACTTCTTCGTCACGCGATGCGTCTAATCTTACGAGATTTTATATAATTCAAATCAGGGTCTTGTCCCAGAGTTGATACTTTAAGTACTGAGTATTTCTGACAATGCATTCTGTTCTAAGCCGACACGAAATTATTATTAGTATATAATATTTTGAATATGGGTGTGTATAATCAGATTTTTGTCACTTTTTTCAGATTCGACAACTATGTTGGGCACATAACGGTCGATGGAGAAGAGGTGGAGATGGCGCTATGGGACACCGCCGGGCAAGAAGATTACGAGCGGCTGAGGCCGTTGTCCTATAATAATGTAAGACAAATCATAATTATCAGAAGCATTACTTGCTTGAGTCAATATTTTAAAATCACATCATCACAATCACATCATTTCAATTATCGTCCTACAAAAACATAAAGAATAGTACTAAAGAAAGATTGTTAACCTATTGATATATGTATCTATTTTAAATTATCCTATAAATTTTATAATTAGCGCTAACATTTATTTTGTCATTTATTATGACATGGTTTTTTACGCACTTGTTTTGTAAACAAAAAAAAATAATATAAACGATATATTTGAATGTTTTTAATCGTAAATGATAACTATGTCGAATTAAGATACATCAGCCACGCAGTCTACTATCGCACATTCGCTCAATTACGAAATTGGATGATTGACTTAGGTAAATCTAGGTACCTACTCATTAACAACTTCGTGAAGAGTGCCGTAGTTGGTGACGACCTGACGGTTATTGAACCGTTATGGGTGTGACACTGACATTGGCGATCTTCGTCTTGCCAATCTTGTCCTCAACGGTCAATTCAACTTAAAATGAATCTGTTGTAAGACACTATGGGAATCGCCTAGGACTCCGAACTGTGTCACCAGCATATTGAAAATGTCTGATGTGTTCACTATTAAAGTTAAAAACAAGTCCTATCCATCCCATCTACGTGAAAATTATTATTTATTTTTTTGTTTGAAGAGTGGCAAACAAACGTGAACGCCACCTGATGTTAAGTGGTCACTGCAGCCTATGGACACCCACATCTAACATTAAAAAGGACTGAAGTCCTATCGGAGGTCGTACATAGATGCGTTACTACTCCTAATGATTAAGATAGTCGCCTCTTTTTAAGTGTACCCGGCAGCCGCACCTCTCCAACCGAAACACAAGAATTGCTTCACGGCGGATTGTAAGGGCAGTGGTGGTATTTCACCGGACGAATTATAGTTCGACCACCTATTAAATAAGCTTTACTAATATGACGTTACCTTGTCTGACACCCGGCTGTATTTCGTTGTACAGGCGGTTGTCATCTAACATGGTTGCGGCTTTGCATACACACTTCAACATTTTGGTATGCCGATAGTCGATCTAGCATCACTGTAGTGACTCCAACACCACCCAGGTCTCGACAGAATCAAGGGTTTCTATTAGTCCACATAGGCAACACATATTATACTTCTCGTTCTTCTGCATAATCTGTTGTAATTGTCTAGGTTTTAGCAATACTAAAAATAGTTTTCGGAATAAAATGAGATGTAGTCCGAACCACTACTTGACAATTCATTAAATAAATCCAATATTATAAATGGCGTTGTAGATATTTAAAATCACAATTTCAACATTTAATATATTAATTATATATTTAGTATGTAATGATATAATTTT
>DWKL01002341.1:0-12865 GCA_018249415.1 Phareas burnsi | reverse complement strand
AAATTAATCGTATGCACTGTATGTACACACGGAGTGTACAGTTATTATTAATATTCTATATTTCAAGTATAATTAAATTACGTTACAAGTGGCGCTAATATCTCTAAAGATAAAGAAAAAACATGAGACAAAGATAACAATGCCGTTTACATACATCAACAATATTAAATGATTAATGTGTTAAGTAATTTTAAAGAGATCATTGAAATTATAGCAAGCTGCCCCGGTGAACCGTGGAGTACACAAAAGGTCTCCAAGTCCAATTCTACGCCCCCTACAGCTTTTGTGAATCCATAAGCATAGTATATATAAAAAGAATATTCATTGGCATAATAGACACAAATACCTTTATCAATCATTTGCCTTGAGATTTGCGTCCGATTTTTTAAAAGTAAAAGGTTAAACGTCATTCCAAACTTTTCCTGTTTTGTTGTTCGATATAATACATATTACATCATATTACGAAAATTGTGATACTCACGTCAAAATAAGGCAATCCAAAACAAACTGCACAGTTCACAGATTACAAACAAACTTGGCTGAATATATTTCGTTTATTCACAGAAAAGATGAATAATTATTCGCGCCAAATTACACGGCTGTCAAATTGAAACGACGCGGCGGATCGTACACGTGGTTGAATACAATGACGTACTCAATTCGGACGGATTATACGAAGGCAAAAACACATACATTCGTTCACGGCTGGAATGCGACTGGCTTATAAATAAATATAATACGTAACGTAACTACATGCATACGTAACGACTATTAATATCGTGGCTCTTGGGTTCGCTTATTATGTGATAAAATGATAAGGGCTTGTTTAAAAAATGATGATAATTCTTTATCTTTGCTAATCTTAAATCTCTGTGGTGGTGTGAGATATGTTTAAATGTCTTTATAGAACTTAAAAAATGAAAGTATTGTTATTAATCTAGAAGGCGTCATATAATAATTTTTTTTAAGAGATTTTAAAAAATAATATTTACAATTCTGATTACAAATATACTAATTATTAAATTATATTAAAAATAAAGTCTTAATTTCAAATATCAATTTCAATACACCACAGTTCTTAAGCTATAATACTGTTACATACTTCAATCATTTTTCGAATTATGGCCAAAAAGATAATTAAAAAAAATGTGCTACTTAATAACCCGGCATCATGTACAAGAGTTCGAAGTATCAAAATAGATCTAATAGAGCACTTCCAAATAGTAAAACTTATTTTTTTTATATTTATTACTCAAAAATGATATATAGATTACATTTCAAAAATATCCATATATCATGGATACTAGGTCACTTTCTATATATCTTATGATATCCATCTTTAAAATAATACTAATAATAATTACGTACATACACGTGAAGCGCGTGGCGCCCCGCGGCTTGTGTATATCGTAACCGATTCATTAATGAAGTTAAGCAATGTCGGGCGCGGTCGGAAGTTGGATGGGTGACCGCTAGTGGCTAAATTTTATGTGCGTTCCCGTGCTTCGCAGGGCACCTAAAGCCGTCGGTCCCGGTTGTTATCATTTGATAGCAGTCGTTAAACCTTGTCGGAGGCCTTGTAGGCGGTTTGAAAACATTCGACCCGGGTTGGCAACTAACATGCATCTCCACCAATCCACATTGGACCTGCGTGGTGGAGTATGCTCTAGGCTTTCCCCAGTTGTGGAAAGAGACCCGTGCCCAGCAGTTGGCATAAAAGGTTGGAGCCGCATATTTTACATATTTTATTGATTATGAAAACCTCAAATGTCGAAAGCGGCTAGATATTGGATAACGTCATTTTAGCTTAAGGAGCATAGGTTAGTTCATAACCTACCACAGACAACACTAGCATTATTTGTATCCCCAAAAATATTTAGCGTGCCTGCTAAAAATATGAAAGGGGCGTAAATAAAACATTAATCATCCGGCAGGTGGTATAACTTTATGTCGACCAGGGAGATACCACTGTCGCCTTCACAATCCGCCGTGAAGCAATTCTTGTTTGCGATGGAAAGGTGTGGTTGTCAGGTATACATACAGCGAGGCGATAGTCTTGTGTTGGTATTTATAAAGAAGTAAAAGTGAGTACTTAAGTAAAAATCAGTACTTAAGGAAACATTTTTATTTTATAGTTCAGTAATTGCTTGGAGTTAGCGCTGTCAAAAGTAAGAATCCGCACCTAAATAATCAATGAAATCGAATCAGTGATGACTTTATCAAGAAAGTACAAAGTAACAAGTAATTATTTCTTTATAAACACGGGCATAAATCCTCAAGACAGACGCATCTACGTATGACCTCAAATAGGGCTTCAGTCCTGTTTGAAGTTAGACGTAGGTGTTCATGGGCTGCACTGACTACTTAAATGTATGTGACATGCATTGATACTCTTAAAATTAAAAAATACATTTTTCATTTCTTGCACAAAGACGGATTACACACCATCATTACGTGTTTACCAATTTTCAATAGACCAGCCATAGTTAAGCGGCCATTTACTGAAACAAGATTAATGAATTATTATTAGCAATAGTATCATCATCATTATCCCATTATCAACCCATTAAAGTCCCACTGTTGGGCATGGGTCTCCTCTCGGAATGAGAAAGATTAGGTCATAGTCCACCATGCTGGCCTTGTGCGGATTAGTAGACTTCACACATCTTTACACATCACACATAGTTAATTTCTAATACGTCTATCATCATCAACACATTAATATCCCACTTTTGGGTATGGGTTTCCTTTTAGAATGAGAAGGGCTGGACCTTAGTCCACAACGCTGGCCTTGTGCGGATTGGTAGACTTAACACACCTTCGAGGACTTTACAAAAACACTCATATGTGTAAGTTTCTCCACGTTTTCTCCTTTGCCGTTAAAGCAAATTCATTATATATACTTATATAATACATCTGAAGTGTTTATTTGCACGAGATAAACTCTGGAGCTACCATTTGAAGCTTTTTTGTCAAATTTCATGATATTAACGATTGTTAAAATATGCGGCATAAACGGGCTTACCTTTTGATTACGTTGATTTATATTTTTTCACAGCTCTAAGGGATTGCAGACTTAAGTATTTAATATTAATTTCTATTCGATACCTCTACAGGTTCCACAGAAAAAGGGTCTTGACAGACAAACGGACAACGAAGTGATCCTATGACACAAAAAAAAAATATAAAAAAATAAATTCCTCAGAAAGATGCTGAAGAATACCGTTTCTGAAATTTTCACAGTCATAAAAACAAAGTTATACCGTTTGGTACAAACAAGTAGACTTTGTTCTGTCGTTTTGTGTCACTTCGTCGCCGCGGTGCGCTGGACGGCTTAAATGTTTAACAGCTCAGCTTTAATGGGTTTTGTAAATGTATATAAAACTTTAAAACTGGTTTCTACTTGCTTCTTTTCTGTCGCGGACTGCAGTCACTGCTGGGAATGTGAGAATCCAGTTCACATTTATCTAAATTATGTAAATTTTTCGTTGCACCAGGACTACTGAATAATGTTTTAGTAACAGAATAACGAAGGTGATAGATCGTATTGTGAGTCGACTCCGGACCATCGCCTTACCTACTTCAGCCTTATAATAGCCGTGGTAAGCTTCTTTAATAGGTGGTAGAAGTATTATTCAACTAGCTGATGCCCGCGGCTTCGTTTGTGTGAATAAGAATTATTGGCCACACCGCCCGCCCACTTCCGAGCGCTTGCTTTCATTTTCCATACTTTTATGAATAAACGTTGCACGATAATTGCTACATTAATAAATATTGCAGTATAATGTTATTTAGCATATTATTTTTCTCAATAAATAGTCTATATAATACAAACATTTTTTTTGAAATTCGACTAGTAGTGCTAGAGATTAGCACGGTCAAACAAACAAATATTCTTCAGTTTTAAATTGGGATTGATAGTACAATACACCGTAAAGCAAATCGGGTTTTATGGTTGGAGAGGTGTGGTTGTCGGGTGCACTTGCAGCGAGGCGACCATCGTAGACTTCGGGAGTAGTTATGCATCTACGTAAGACCGTGAAATAGGACTTAAATCTTATTTAAAGTTTGATTTGGGTGTCCATGCACTGCACTTACCATCTATTTAGCATTAGGTGGGTTGCACGCTCGCTGCGACTACTCTCACGTTAAAAAAAGTTCTCTTCGGGGAAGGTATTACGACCCTTAAATATGGTACAATGCCACGACGTGACGTAGACGTCGTATCGCGTAGACGTATTCTAGCCCTTACACCCTTCACGTGAACACAGCATCGCAGATATTACATATAAGGAACACACGCGTGACGTATTCCAATTGATACTATAAACGAAACGAAACGAATGAGGTAAGCAGACAGAGAACGATCTAAGGGGAGGGGGCAATGGGGTAATTGCTTAGAGCGCCAAAAGTGAGGGGAAGGGGGGGGCGTCGGCAAAATTGATATGCTTGCACGAAGAGAAAAATCTTATAAAAAATAATTAATCTGGTAAAATGATTAAGTCGTTAAGTCGATTAAAAATTGCACCAAGTCATATCTGGAGTAATATGCTCAGGACGTGTAAGGTGTAATTGTAAAGGGCGGCAAAGATAATTTTTGCCAAGAGCGGCTATATTCCTAGATCTGGGTCCGTAAGCAGAGTAATAGAGCAATATCTCCTTTAACATGGCTATAACATGCATTGTTGAATTCTGCAGAATTTCCCACAGGATGTTCGGGATGCAAATCCGGCAAGCCGGATAAGGAATGATATTTCGTGATATTCGATAAAATGCATGAGTATATTTCGGAAAGGGATTTTTGTACGACTTTGGATTTTTGGAATTATTCCATTACTGTCCCTCTGCTGGGCACGCGTAATCTCAGAATGAGAAGACTACTTGTGTCGTACTGGCTAAGTGTGGATTGGTAGACTGCATACACTTTTGTGAACTTTATTTGTAAATATTATGTACTTATGTAGGTTTCCTCACGACGTTTTCCTTCACCGTTAAAGTGCAATTAATTCCTAATACGCACATAACTTCAGAAAATCGGAATGCATGCGGAATTCGAACCCTGGACACGTAGCGTGGGTACACCATAAGGTTTACTGTTACATACTGTTTATACATATAACACATACATACATTTTACAGGAACTTGTACGTAGTTAATTTTTTTGATATTATTAAATTTATGTATTTATAAATTTGTCGGGTGCATTTATAAACATCTATTTTAGACTTAAGAAGTAATGATGCATTTACATACAACCACAGATGTCATGTCTGTTTAGTTCTTTCTGAAGTTAAATGTCGGTGTCCATGGGCTGTATTGACCAATTGACACCAGGAGGCTTCATCACTCGGTTCACACGTCTGTTGCCGTGTCATATAAATTTATGTCAGAATGTTTTCCGACATAAATTTATATATTTCGTAGATACACTAGGCAAGATCTAGGCAACCATCAAGATGGTTGCCTAGATCTTGCCTAGGAGGACCAAGGTCCTCAAGAGTAGTAACGCATCAACGTACGACTACTAATATGACTTCAATTCAGTTTGAGGTTAAATGTGAATGCCCTTGGGCTGTAGTGTTAACATCGTGTGGCCTCCACGCTCGTTTGCTCTTCCGTTTGTTCTAGCATAAGAAATATATTATGTTTTCGATACCTTGAGGTTATAATTTCAACACGTAGCTGTGGTTAAGATTCCGGCCTCTCACGATGAATGTCCGGGGTTCCCATCCCACATGCACATGATTTTTCGAAGTTATGCGCGTATTAGTCTGAAGGAACTCATTGTAAGTAAACCTACACATCTGTGAATTCTTTGTAAAGGTCCCGAAGGTGTGTGAAGCCTACCAATCCGCACTTAGTCAGCGTGGTGGACTGTGGTCTAATCCTCCACATTCTGTAAGGATGCCAGCGGCTAGCAGTGGGCCACTAATCGTTTGATGTTGATATACTTTCGATAGTATATTTAATTTGTTTAGCCATTAATATTGACTGAAGTATTGGACTTCGAAAGGGAGAATACACTTGAGTAATGAAACCACTTAAGAATATTGTTGTAAAGTGCCTCGCAATGGTCGAATCCTTTTTGTTTTACGTTGACTCATAAATGTTTTATTGCTTACAAGATGTGCCCTAGAATACATTTGAACTCATACGAATTTCTATTCCAGTAAATACTAAAATACAAGCAGTGACAGCTTAGTGGTTAAGATTCCGGCCTCCTACGCTCGGAGTCCAGGGTTTTAATCCCGCACGCACCTCTGATTTTTTGAAGTTGTGTGCGTGTGAATTTACAAATTTATCTTTGTCATTAGATCTCATAGACCTTTGTAGCTGTATTGTAGTGAGTCGTTTGTGCTGCTATTGTCATTGGATTTCGCATACCTCCATAGCTGTATGGTAGTGCATCGTTTCTGCTGCCTTTGCCTTTGGTTTTCGTAGATCTTTGTAGCTGTATTGTAGTGTTTCGTTTTTGTTTGTCAATAGATCGCGTAGAGTTTCGTAGCGTATCGTAGTGCATCGTTACTGTGGATTTTTTCATTGGATTTTCTGACCCTTCGTAGCTATTTATAGTGTATCGTTAGAGCTGTTATTGTCATTGAAATTCATAGCTGTATTGTAGTGCATCGTTTCTTTTGTCTTTGTCATTTCATTTCCTTGCCCTTCGTAGGTGTTTGTAGTGCATGGTTAGTGCTGTTATTGTCATTGGATTTCGTAGATCTTCGTAGTTGTATCGTAGTGCATCGTTTCTGCTGCCTTTGTAATTGAATTTCGTAGCTCTTCGAAGCTGTATTGTAGTATATCGTTTGTGCTGACTTTGTCATCGAATTTTCTAGCACTTCGTACCTGTTCGTAGTGCATCGTTTGTGCTGCCAAGGTCAATGGATTTCGTCGAATTTTGTAGCTGTATCGTAGTGCATCGTTACTGCGGCTATTGTCATTGGATTTCATAGCACGTCGTAGCTGTATTGTAGTATATCGTTTCTGCTGACTTTGTCATTGGATTTCCTAGTCCTTCGTAGCTGTTTATAGTGCATCGTTTGTGCTGCTATTGTCAATGGATCTCGTAGAAGTTTGTAGCTGTATCGTAGTGCATCGTTACTGCGGCTTTTGTCATTGGACTTCGTGTCCCTTCGTAGCTGTATCGTAGTGAATCGTTTCTGCTGGCTTTGTCATTGGATTTCGTAGCCCGTCGTAGCTGTATTGTAGTATATCGTTTGCGCATCCATTGTTATTGGATTCCGTAGATCTTCGTAACTGTATCGTAGCGCTTCATTTGTGTACTTATAAATACGCTATTATTGGCACTCTTGCTCGTGCTTTATACTTATAGTACCACTTTATTTACTTTTTTATGTAGTCAGATCGATTGGAATTTACATTTATATTTTTATTTATGTAGATAGATATTGAAAATACAAGCACTATTTATATGTACATCAGTTAGGAATATAGACACATATAAATACAGATCAAAATAAGCATGACGTATAAATTATATAATAAGGCTTTGAATAAGTAAGAAATATCTCGTAAGTTCGAACGAGTTCGTAGATCATAATAATATTAATATCAGGTATATGACGGGTGTTGGAACTTTTCGTGGTTTGATCGTGGCATTACGACCTATTTCTGTCTTATAACAGGTCCTACGAGGTGTGACCTATGATTGATTCTAGGTGGGAACTTGTCCTATTTGGGGCCAGTAACAGATGTCATTGGGTGGCAATGACCATTTCACATCTAGTAAGTTGCATGATCGTCTTGTTTTTATTAAATATACGAAAATATGCCAATAATATTTATTTTAATGACAAAAACATGTAGTTAGTATTGCTTGGTTAACGCACATAGCCCTCCATTACACAATCATGAAATGTTCGATGATGATGCGTCAATTGGAAGAATCTTTTAACTTTCAGCAATTGAAACACAATCAAATGTGAACTCTGTCATCGACATCATTATTCAAGTGGTTCGCAGGCTTCGTAGCGCCGTAGCACATAGTCATTGCATTTCGTAGACACTCGTAGCACTGTATCGTAGCACGTTTGTGCTGACTCATAAATCTGCCATTATTGGGATACTGCTTTGGGATGTGCTTCACGATGGCAGCACCATTTATTAACTTTTCAGTTAGTAAGTAAGAAGATATGTTCTGAAATCAACTATGTAGTTGTGTAATGGGATCATTGTAATAAAAATATGTGCCAATATCGCCAGTCTAACGCACGGAGCTAGCCATTATAATCAATCAAAATATGGTTAACCATGCTTCGATTTAAGATAATGCATGATTGCATTCTAATATGTGCAATAGGTGATAGAACTATAGTTCGCCCGGGGAAGTGCAATATGTGTTTCGGTTGAAGAAGTCCAGTTATCGGACACCCTTACAGCGAGGCGGCATTCTCCGTTCTCGAGAATAGCGACGCATCTACATACAACCTCCGATAGAACTTCAGTTTAGTTTAATGTTACCACTTAATATCAGATGGTGTGCACGCTCGTTTGTTACTCCGCAAATATAAAAAAGTAATGACGCCTAATTGTTAGTAGTTAGTTAATAGTTAATAGTAGAATTATTATATATTTGTAATAACAATGTTGCCAGCATAATACACGTAGACACCACTACTTGATCATGAAATGCTTTACCTAAAGCCATAGTTAATTAAAAAGAATGCATTCCAATGGTGTCAAATTAAACTCTATCTACGTTCCAAATTTGAATTCTCCCATGAACATTTCATTCAACTGGTGCGTAGGTCTCCCAGCGCCGTAACATCATCGACACTGTCATTGCATTTTGTAGACCCTTATAGCGCTGAATTGTAGCGGGTCGTTTGTGCTGACTCATAAATTTGCTATTATTGGCACTCTTGCTTTAGCATGTGTTTGACGATGGCAGTAACATTTTGGTTGTAACTTTATATCTTATGCCGAAAAATTATACATTATGATATGTAGAAAATATTATGCAACGAAAGTTTAGGTAGGTGGATATATGTTTTGTGAATTCGATAAGTCTGTATGTATGTTTGTATGTATTATTGAGAATATTAAAAAAAAATAATAAATAACGCTTTCTAAACTCATAGCCCCAGATTACATTTCCCTATATCGTGGGTAGCATGGAAACACAAAAGAGGAGTAAAAACACCCAGACCCAGAACAGAAACCTAAATTCATCTTGGTTACGTTACGGTAATTCTTTTGTCAGACTGGTATGGTTGCCGCTGCGCCACGCTTATTCAAAGTAATTGGGTAATGAAAGGGGAGTCTTTTTTATGTTTGAAGAGTACCAAACGAGCGTGCATGCTACCCGTTGTTAAGTAGTCACTGCAGCCCATGGACATCCACATATAACGCACACATCCACATATAATATATAATCCACATATAAGTTCTATCTGAAGACATATGTAGATGCGTCACTATTCCTGAGGACTATGATGGTCACTTCGCTGTAAGTGTGCCTGGCAACTGCACCACTTTAGCCGAAACACAAAAATTGCCTCACGGCGGACTATGAGGGCGGCGGTGGTATTTTCCCGGACGAACTATAGATCTACTACCTATTCTACCACCTTTTATTTGATATAATTTTCAATATTTATTACAAACTTGGGCAGCGTTGTTGAGGCAGAACACCAAAGGTATCGAATGAATATCGAGCACAAGAACTCATTATATATCTTTATAATCAAGCAGTGATAGCTTAGTGGTTAAGATTCTGACTTCTAACGCTGGTTAACCGGGGTTTAAATCGCACACACGCTTCAGATTTTTCGAAGTTATTTAATCATTAGAAATTAATTATCACTCGCTTTAACTGTCAAGGAAAACATACATATTGTCACTAATAACAAAAAGGACGTTACGCTTATGTTATTACCATTACGGCTAATTAACCGTAATTTCCTAATTAGGAATGCGTATTTTAAGTATTTGTGCTCTATTACATTTTTGACTGCACGAATACGCTGCTGCTATGAAGTAGAAACAATTGTTAAATGAAATAAGTATCCAACAGAACGGAGAGAAGAGAACAAAAATAAAACAAAAGGCAACAGAATACAATTGAAAAGTTCTATCATTGTTATCGTTGTTAGTTTAACAAGTAGTGTTGCTGGTTTAACGCACATAGCCAGCCCACTGCGCTTTGTATTGAATCATGAAACGCTCAACCCGAAGCGATGCATCAATTGGAAAATCTTTTAACTTCAAGCAATTTTAACCAATCAAAAATGAACTCTATCATCTTAACGAAAAGTTCAATTCGCAACATCGCTGTGTATCTCTAAAGTTTATGTATTGAAAGCACATTTAAAAGTCAACCTTGTTTTAGTTGTATAAAGACGAGAATTGAATTTTTGAATATTTTGATGACTAAATAAATCACATTGCGTTTATTGGTTGTCTAGCACGCTATTTGGTTTGTCAATCGTTTGAGTGGTTATATTAGTTCTATTTTCTGCATTTTCTGTGTGAATTTAGTGAGTTTTTTTAATATGAATGGATTTGTTATTCCATCGAAAATCATTATCAAAAAAATCGTATAGCCTCGCTACCCGTTCGGTGTTTAAATTGAATTGTTATTGATAATACATTTTGAACTTTTTTTTTATGTTGGAAGAATGTTCTGTGTTTTTTTATGTATTTATGTTAGCAAATTTGTAAAATTTTGTACAAAGGTATAAAATAAGTTACATGTTGTTAGTCTTTATATATTTTATTTTTATTTATTCTTTTTGAAATGCCTTTAGAAGTCCTGTTGCACATTACCCGATAACTGTTTAGTTCGTGCTTTTCCATTTACTATTTTTGCAAGTCAATCATCCAACATCAATCAGCCTTAGCTACTCTACCATTAACGCTTTTTATAAGCCTTCCATGCATCATCCACCGGGCTTTAGAAGTCTACATAAATCAGGACATAGTCCGAGGAATGTTCAGAAATATAGAAACTACTATTACCATTTCCTATTTTTAAAAATCATTGGATTCGTGCATCAGCCTTAGACGTCCTCTGTAGGACTCCCCCCCGCCCCCCCTGCTGCTCCACAAAGTCCGTAGTTATACTTATCTGGGTATCGGCAATGTAAGCTATTCTATTTGAGTAAAATATTTAGGCCAATTATCGACAATAATTGGTGATGGACGATTTGATTACTAGTACAGTTTGCAATGACAAGATTATACACAACGTACAGAGATATTCTCTTGAGACTTCTAAGTTATATCATTTGGGTAATGTAAATACATCAATCAATAAATAAATATGCAAGTTATCGACAGTAATAACTAATAGACGATTTAATTACTGGCACAGTTCGTACTGAAACAATTTTGCACAACACACGGGAAGATATTAAATCTTGAAACATATATTTATGCCAGTTTTCTTCATTCATTCCCATCTCATATTTCAAGCGTACATGAGTAATGTGCGATGCGCTACGAAAATCAACTTAGGAACGTTATTTGTAACGCTTGGGACTTATATTTTCAAGGTAATAGAAAGAGAGTATTGAGTCCATCTGACGTTAAGTAATCACTGCCGTGGACATTTATATAAGATGGCAATTTTTTTTTATGTGAGAAGAGTAGCATTCGAGCGTGCAGGCCACCTGCTAAGTTGTCACTGCAACCCATTGATACTCACATCTTGCGTTAAACAAGACTGAAGTCCTATTGGAGGCCGTTTATATGAGTGACTACCCCTGAGGACTAAGATGGTCGCCTCGCTGTAAGTGTACCCGACAACCAAACTTTTTCGACTGAAACAAAAACTGCTTCACGATTCTGAGGGTAGCGTTGGGATATTTCTAAACTAACTACAGTTCTACTACTTATTGAAAATAAGGCAATAAACCATAATAAATGCTCAAATAAAGCGGGTGAATGGGAGAACGATCAAAGATGTTCATCCTGAGGACTGACCGTGGTCAGAAATTGATTTGATTGCCGCTACACGAACCATCCTGAATGGGTTCATATAACGAAATATTATCAGTAGAATAGTAATTTGAAAATGTCATACTTTTATTTATATTGAATATATATCTCATAAGTCTTTGTTACTGGAGTAAATAAATAAATGATTATATTTATTATTTAGTGTTCTTTTTTAATTTTAGTCTCAGCATTATGTATCTGGTATACTGACATTCAGGGGTTTAAGCCCGAGGTTTAGAGGTACGTGCGGGATTCGAACCCCGGATCCCTAGTGGGAGAGGCTTGAATTTTAATCTCTAGGCTATCAATGCTTATTATAATGGATGTCCGTCTATTATTATTTTGGATGATTATTATATGTTAAGTAATGTCGTGTGCGGTCAGAAGTTGGTTGGGTGACCGCTACTGGCCCAATTTCATGCACGCTTCCGTGCTTCGGAGGGCACGTAAAGCCGTCGGTTCCGATTGTTATCATTGGATAGAAGACGCTAAATCTTATCGGAAAACTTCTGGGTAGTTTGAAAACATTAGACATGGGTGGAGATGCGAGTTAGTGGCCACTAACTCGTATCTTCACCGATCCACATTGGAACAGCGTGGTCAGGTATGCTCTAGGCCTTACCCAGTTGTGAGGAGAGACCTGTGCTCAGCTATGGGACATAAAAAGTGTTGGAGCCAAAATGCATGGGGTTGTAATTAATAATATTGCAATAATGTATGTTTTATTAAGTAATTTTCGTCGAGTTTAACTGTGTGATAAATAAGCTGAGCGCCAGCCAGAGACAAGCTTTATGCTGTGTAACCACTGAGCAAAGTTTATGACTCTACACAGTGGTGGTGATTTAATGTCTCTACAATACACCTCTACATTTAACAATGTTAATATATATATATGCATATCTT
>DWKL01002340.1:0-12866 GCA_018249415.1 Phareas burnsi | reverse complement strand
GAAACATGGTGGTGGTAGTGTGATGGTTTGGGGATGTTTCGGGAACAATAAACCCGGAAATCTTGTGAGGATAACTGAAAAACTAAACAAAGAAGGTTATTTAAAAATTCTTCGGGACACGGCCGTACCCTGTGGACTAAATCTGATTGGTCCTGAATTTACATTTCAGCAAGACAATGATCCTAAGCATTCGTCCAAACTGTTCGTTTACGGCATTATCCAATATTTATGTTATAGGTTGTATGACAAAAACTTCGCTATAGTCAATATATGGTTATTTACAAATTAGTTAAAAATAGTTGTGATGGTACCAATTTTATGTTTTTGCAACACAGTGCATTTAGCAATTCTAAATATTTATTAACCTAAATATGTAAAGATTGAATAACTGTGGACCCAAGATTGATTCTTGATATATTTAATCGTGCACGGTGACTAAGTTAAATAATATAAACGTCTGACTACTACTTGATAGTAAGAAACAGTCAAAAATGCTTTCTACATTAATAACTACATACTAAGATATTTACCCTGTGTCGTGGGTACCATGGACACACAAGACGAGTACACAAACACCCAGACTGAGAATAGCAATCTAATTTCACCGATTAGATGTCTGCCAGGTTGAAAATCGAACCCGAAACCCTCTGCGCGCCTGACCAGTATTGTAACCGCTGCACCATGCATGTCTTCATTCAGAAACCATTTCAATTATATATATTGAGGTTCGTTTACAGCATTGGCCAATATTTGTATTACAGTTTGTATGAGACTGTATCAAAAGCCTCACTAAAGTCAATATACGATTATTTATAAGTTAATTAAAAAAAATGTGATGGTATCAATTTTGTTTTTGCCTCGAGGGCTTCAAACGACAAGATTTTGGAATATTGCGATGATACAGTTATAAAATAATAGAAACATAATAGAAACGTGACACAGATGACCATTATAACTTGCGTTCAGATGAAAAATAGTTTTATAGGTGGTTCGTCCAGGGAGGTACTGCTTCCGCCCTTTTGTGTTTCAAGGTTCAAGTAAAGTAAAATATTATAAATTAATTATCACTCGCTTTCAAGTCAGGCAGTTGATAAATGCGAAATGCGAAAAGGCAAGTGATAAATTAATTATCACTCCCTTTAACGATGAAGTGAGAAAACCTACACTTCTGAGAGTTCACTATAAAATTCTGGAAGGTGTGTGAAATTTACATATCCGCATTCGGTGAGGTGAGTTATGTTATAATCAGTCTCATTCTGAGAGGGGACTTGTGCCCAGCAGTGGGACAGTGATAATGATAATGATGATGATTTCTGCACATTCCCATCAGAATCTGCGTGTAAAATCTCATTGAAATATTAGAGGCCGTAGAGAAGATATAAACGATAGTAGAGGCCGTAGAGAAGATATAAACGATATTAGAGGCCATAAAGAAGATATAAACGAAGACGGAATTGTGAGTGTCGATTAGAAATATCGTCCGCGAATTATTTTCACGGTGAATTATTTCCAGACTTGTCTGACAGTAGTTCAAGTCTTTTCTATCCTCTTCATATGCACTTTTAGATGCTGCGTTAGATGTTTCCTTAGCTTAAACGCTTCTTGGCACAAATCGCACTTGAAATTCCGGACCGTAGAATGTTTTATCAAATGCTGAGCCAGATTCTTCCTTGACGCGAATGCCATCTCGCACGTGTTGCACACGAACGTCTTCTCGCCCATGTGGAACGTTTTCTGATGCCGTACCACTTGGTACGGATACGCGAATTTCTTCCCACACGCGTGGCACATTGGGGCCGGAATCGCGTGCACCGTTTCCAAATGGAACGCCCTCATGTAACCGGGGACTTTGTCGTCACAAAGGTAACAGCCTCGCAGCTTCGGTCGCTGCTTCAGATGCACGTGTCTATAGTGCTGTGTGATGCTGTCCTTTCGTTTGTAAACGCGTGTGCACACCTTGCACGTGTAACGTTCTGTCCCGTCCTCGTCTGTCGTCTGAGTATAGTTCTGATCGGCTCTCGTCTCGCCTAGAACAGAAAGGGACCCTCTGAGCTCTTCATACATTACACTGCGTAATGCTGTTCTTTCGTATGTGATGACGCCTTCGAGATTTCAACAACATGAATCGGCTTATAAATCTTCATTAAGATAACTGTCGTTTATAAAGTAATCTATTTTAAGATAATAAAGCTGAAAAGTTTGTTTCCTGTTCGTTCGTTCGTTTGTTTCTTTGTTTAAACGTGCTAATCTCTGAAACTACCAGTCGGATTTGATAAATCTTTTTGGATTAAATAAGCTATTTATTAAGGAAAGTTTCAGGCTATGTAACATTACACTAGGATTCATATGAGGGGAACAATTAGCATAGTTTAGGTAAAAACGTATGCGTAATGATCGAACACGCGGATGCGGGCGGGCGGTGTGGCCAATGTTCATATTCACGCAAACGAAATTGCGGTCATCAACTAGTTAGTAATATACATATATATTCGTGGACTCGTCCAACATTAACAGACGGAACAGTAACAGTAGGAATAGTTTGGAACAGTAACATAACACAGATTTACGTGCAAAAAGTTTCAAGCAAATTTATCTATAATCTTCCCCCTGACATTGCAAACACGTTTCGAATAAAAAGTAATACATTAGAGCAGCGTGGTGAAGTATGCTCTAGGCCTTCCCCAATTGCGGGGAAAGACCAGTGCCTAGCAATTGGTCATAGAAGGGCCAGTATGTGAAATCTGGTAATGGGGCCCATACCCACAGATGAATAGTCGCCAAGTCTCAAACAACTGAAATGCTATCACAGGTCGAACGTAGAAGCGTCACTACTCCAGAGAACTAAGAGGGCCGTTTTGCTGTCAGTGTGCCCGGCAACCGCACCTCTCCGACCGAAACACAAACATTGTTTCACGTTTATGAGGCCGGCGGCGGTACTTTCCCGAACAAACTAAAATGCTACTACCTATCTTTAAAGGTAGCAGAACCTTTGAGATTGGGAAAGTGGGACTTCATGGATACCATCCTTATTTTCATTCGAGTCTTTTATTCTTTTGGTGTGACGCATCTACGTACGACCTCAGACAGAACCTCAGTTTTGTTTAAGGTTAGATGTGGGTGTCCATGGGCTGCAGTAATCGCTTAATATCAGGTGGCCTGCACACAGGTTTGCTACTCTTCAAACAAAAAAAAAGATGAAGCATCAGATTTTAACAGTACAAACATTCTTCATATACAACACTGTAAATAAATAAGGCTTTCTACACTTATAGCCCCACACTAAGGTACCCTGTGTCGTGGGTGCCATGGCGAATACACAGACACCCAGACTCAAAACCGAAATCTAAATAGCTCATTTAAATGTCTACATAACCGGGAATCAAACCCGGAACCATCTGCGTGTCCCTTGCCATTCAGAGAGGTTAATCAGCTCTGATTAACCTATATATAAAGATTTTGTGTACATGTAAGTACACGCGGGTATGAGGTTAGACGTGAATGTCCATGGGCTGCTGTGCCCACTCAGCTGAACATCTGCATGCTGAGCATGTGCTACAGTCGTCTTGAACGCTCGCGTTTCATAGTATGAAAGTAGCTAACTAGCATTCAATCTACCTGATGATAAACAATCGCTGCCGCCCAGAGACATCTGTTGTCAATCCCAAGCAGAAGTGAAGTCCTTCTTAAGGTCGGCCATGGATACATTGGTTCTCTGAGGACTAAATTGGAACGCGTCGCGCAAGCGTCTCTTGCTTACCACACCCCTCAAGCAGTGCTTAACATTGTTTTACGGTAGAAATAGGTGTAACGATGGCGAAAATATACTTGATGACTAAATTGGAACGCCTCGCGCATGCGCCTCGCTTACCACATCCTTCAAACCAGAACATAGCTGCGCTTAACACTTGTAAGACATAGATGTGGCGGTGGTGGTCTACCACCTTTACCACTCATTCCTTAAACTTAAAAAAAAATACAACATACCATTAGACTGATGATAAATTTTATTTAAATATAATTCATATTTATGATAACAAAACTGTAATTATAATAACAATGTTACATTAATAATTAAATAAAAAATCATGAGGTTCATTGCCGTGTGGATGTTGTGATGTTCGGTTTATTTATTAAAAAATCTATATGTATACATACGTATTTGCATACACACATAACATACATACATACATATGTACGCACCATCTTTACATTTATAACCAAAGCTGATTGGCCTCTCTCAGAATGACAAGGGATACGCAGAATATTCCGGGTTAGATTCCCAGGCAGACATCTAAATGATGATTTTATGTTTCTGTTCTGAATCTGGGCGTTTGTGTATCCTTTTTATACATGTCTACGGCATCCACAACACAGGCAATTCTATTATGGGGTTAAGGATGTACGAAATGCGTTATTTGTTCTGGGTTTGGGTGTCTGTATATTCTTGGCAATCCTTGTAGACCTAGGAGTGTACAAAACGCGTTATTTGTTCTGAGTCTAGGTGCCTGTGTATCCGTCGTTGCACGTGTCCACGACAGACAATCCTTATGGACCTAGGAGTGTACAAAACGCGTTTTTTGTTCTGGGTCTAGGTGCCTGTGTATCCGTCGTAGCACGTGTCCACGACAGGCAATCCTTGTCGAATTATGAGTGTACAAAATGCGTTATTTGTTCTGGGTCTAGGTGCCTGTGTATCCGTCGTTGCAAGTGTCCACGACAGGCAATCCTTGTGGACCTAGGAGTGTACAAAATGCGCTATTTGTTCTGGGTCTAGGTGCCTGTGTATCCGTCGTTGCAAGTGTCCACGACAGGCAATCCTTGTGGACCTAGGAGTGTACAAAATGCGTTATTTGTTCTGGGTCTAGGTGCCTGTGTATCCGTCGTTGCACGTGTCCACGACAGGCAATCCTTGTGAAGCTAGGAGTGTACAAAACGCGGTATTTGTTCTGGGTCTAGTTGTCTGTGTATCCGTCGTTGTACGTGTCCACGACAGGCAATCCTTGTGGAGCTATGAGTGTGGAAAGCGTTATATTCTCATTTATTTATTATCACAGCACTACAACTAAAAGTTCACTTCGGGATGGTACTTCGCCATGTGGTAGTTCAAGCTCGCCTTCTGGACGAACGCCTGCCCACACACCTTGCACACCTTCCGCCTGTCGCCAGTGTGTATCCTCTCGTGCAGATCCAGGTTGGCTTTCCTCAGGAAGGACTTCCGACAGAACCTGCAGTGATGGTCCTTCACCGACTTGTGCTTGAACATGTGCTTGTATAGACCTTCGTAGCTGAATGATTCGTACTTGCAGTGTTCGCACTTGTGCTTCTGGCCCATCATGTGGTAGTTGTTTATGTGCTTCCGGAGCTGGATCCTCGTGTTGAACGCGCCCTTGCACGCGTTGCACTTGACCCTGTCGTCTATGCTGTGAACGTCCAGCTTATGGGACGTAAACCTCGCCAGCGTCATGAACTCCTCGCTGCAAACGCCGCAAACGAACCGCGGCATCTTGTAGTGTTTCGTCTTCAGGTGGTACCGCAGCGACAGCACTCTCATATAGTTCTTGTCGCAGTGCGAACAGTAGTATGTGCCGTCCTCTTTCCTATAGTCCTCTGGCCGTAGTCTAAACTTCGTCCAGCCTGAAGACAGAAAAACACACTTTCAGTTCGGCCTCTTCTTTCCCTCTTGTCTCTCCTCTCTACGCTTCCGTGTTTTCATGATTCTCTCTTTTCGACCCCGATACATTCGGTTTTGCGTATCGATTTATATCTCATTACAGACCGGGGCATTGCATCCTAATAACGACCAGACGTCGATCTTTCATATTCTGTGAGTATCCTTTACAGCCGCAGCACATCGTTAACATAAATGTTTCAATATATGTGTAAGGTTTGTAATAAATTAATAAACTATAATGCCTGCCATTGACGGTAAGTTGTACGGACGGTATTTCTCGCGCCGGATAACGTAAAATGTCGATGGTGGGGATGGCATCAGTCTCATACGTTGATTTGAGTCAGTGTGTATTCGGACGCGTGCGACAACAGACGTTAAATTGGATACGGTTTGAGATCAACGAAGGTTAGAACAATATACACATATTTTGTATGTTAGAAGAGTAGCAAACGAACGTGGCCCATGGGCACCTAACCTCAAACAAGTTTTTATCTGATGTGTACGGAGATGTGTCATTTCTTCTAAGGATTAAGACGGTCACCTCGCTTGTAAGTGTACTTGACAACTACACCTCTCCAACCGAAACAAAATACGATTTACGGCGAAATACGATATCCAAGCACTTGCGTGGATCGTGTTCACCGAAAAATCCCGAACCAAGTGGATCGCAATGGCTGCAACATTTTTTACGTTCCACTGCTGAGCATGGATATGCAACACCACAAATCTCACTACAATTGGGTGGGTACAACTCCCTACAGTGCAGGTTGGTGATGAAACCTTTTAGAGACAACCCTGTGTCGGATGTTTTCGAACAAACACCTCTTAAGACTTAAGACCAGAGCTTAACACGCCCTCGGAAGTACGAAATGTAGCCACTAGCGGACACTCAACTCCGCACCGCGCCGGATGTTCCCATTACATTTGGCTTACGATTCACACAATCCGCGAGGTCAGGCGCGTTTCGATCCGGACTATTATCAAAGAATTAATGATTGAGTAACCGTTACATTTTTTTTGTTTAAAGAGTAGCAAACGAGCGTGCTGTCCATTTGGTTAAGTGGCCACTGCCCATAGACACTCACGTCAAACAAAACTTAAATTTTATCTGAGGTCGTACGTAGATTGAAAACTAAGACGGTCACCTCGCTTTAAGTGTTTCCTGTAACCGAACTTCTCCAACCGAAGCACAAAACCTGCTTCACGGCGGATTATGAGAGAGGCGGTGATACTTACCCCGACGAACTATAGTTTTACCACGTATTAAAAGTTATTACGTATTAAAATGTAGCCATTCGACGCCAATATTCATAAAAATTCACATGATATACACACAAGCCAAGGTCATTTTGGACTAGCTGCACAGGGATAATTACAACATATTTTTTAAGATTTACTTGTTTTGGCGCGTTTTGAAAGTCATGTGTGTAAGTGATTTTTTTCAAATGAAACAAAAGGTTGCGCGCGCAGATGTAAAACGTGTGAAGTTAGTCGCTAAGGAGAATTATTTTTAATATGATTATTATTTTCTTCACGTTCTGAAGTTATTCTAGTAGTTCGCGAGTAACATATACATACTATTCATGTCTTATTTTATGGGACTAAAATGTTCTTTACTTAAAATGTTACTAATTTTAAATTATTATTCATATTATTTGATGTCGTATATTGTTTAACTCAGTTCAAATTTATGTCAATTTGAAAAAAAAATGTGATTAACGCTAAATTAGTATAACTTATTACGTGTGTACAAATACACACGGTTTTCTGTACATATCACCAATGTGCATCACATATGAAACTATCGATCAATCCTACCTTCTCCTACGCTATCATGGTCTCACGCTATGAATCCAATACCCAGTTGGATGTTGTGATTGCCTTATTGGCGGTTCTAGGTTGATCTATACAAATATAATAAAACTGAAGAATTTGTTTGAACCCTAATCTCTGGAACTAACAGTCAAATTTGATTTTTTTTTCAAACATTACAACTTCTACAAGACAATGAAGGACGTATTTTTTTTATTTAATTATTATGATTCGTTGTTTTTATGTAATTATTAATGTAAAATTGTTATTATACTCACAGTTTTGTTATCATAAATATGGATTATATTTTAAAATAAATAATTGTCATTACTCTTATCGTATGCTGTTTTTTTTTTATATTTTTTTACGTTAGAAAGAGGCAAAGTTGAATCCTTGTCGTTGTTATATTTCTTTTAAACATTGAGAGCCAATAAATCTATATTTGACCGCAAGAACGGAGCAAATTTGTGATTTTTTCTTTGACGTCGCAAATATGTTAGAATCATTGTCGTTGTTACATTTCTTTGAAAAGTTGAGAAGCAATAAATCTATATTCGACCGCAAGAACAAAGGACAGTTTTTGGTGATTTCTTTGACAGGTTTTTTTCAGCGTATTGACTGTATACAGAAAAACATCGATTCAGTGAGACACACCTACCTTTTTGCTTCTTGCCCTCCGACGCTTCTGGACCATCCTCGCCTCTGCCTTCCTCTTCTTTTATCTTCCGCGTTTTCCCTTCCTTCGCCTTCTTCGTTTTACCTTTGACGGTTGTCTTGCTTTTGGCTTTTGTCTTTTTTGTGTCCCGCAGTTTGGGGCTTGGGTCCACTGGAAGAATGACAGATTTTATTTAGCGGAACGAACTTTCTCTTGAGGTATTCCCGGAACGCGGAACCTGGAATATGGGATGTTCCTAAAGAAGCGCAAGAGCTTTGCTTCAAAGCCGACGATGTTGGCGACGCCTCTGGTGTTGCAAATGTCTAGACGACGGTAACTACGGTCCATCACGTGACCCGTTTGTCTTAGCTAGATGAGAGGTGGTAGAACTATAGTTCGACCGGGGAGCTATCACTGCCGCCCTCACAATCCGCCGTGAAACAATACTGTTTCGCTTGGAGGCGCGGTTGTCGGGCACATTTACATGCGAGGCGACCATCTTAGTCCTCAGGAGTACTTACGCGTCTATATACAACCTCAATAGGGCTTCAGTCCTGTTTGAGGCCAGATGTAGCCTATGCAATGGAAGGACCATTTAACATTAGATGACCTGCACGCTCTTTAGGCACTCTTCAAACATAATGAAAAATCATCTTGACAGACATAAGGTATAAGGATTTTGAGGTACGAAACCCCTAAAAAAACATTATAAAAGATTAACATATAAAAGATAACATAAAGTGATAATAATATACCTTCAATTTCATATTTCATATCGTAATCATCATCTTCATAGTCGTTCAATGGCGAGTAATCACCTTTCATATCTGTATAAAGGACACACAATAGGAATCAGTACAAAGACTATTTGTAAGAAAATTACATACTTAATAATTTTTTTATATTATGTAACGAGTACTCATGATTTTCGGTTTTGAATTGCCTATATTTCGACCCAGTTGCATGGGCCATACTTAATAATATTTAATAATCTACAATTTGGCAGACACACGTACGGTGCAACCATCTTAGTCCTCAGGAATAGTGACGCGTCTACGAGCGACCTCGCATAGTACTTTAGTTTTATTTGATGAGTGTCTATGGGCTGTAGGAACCACTTAACATCAGGTGGCCTGCAAGCTCGTTACCAAATGAACATTTTTTTTAAGAGTTGGTACTCATCAAACATAAAAAAATTGCACGCGAAACTATGGTAAGACGTTATCTTAAGTATGTCCAACTTATGTGACCACTAACACAAATAAATAATTCGTCATTTTTTCAATAGTATTGGTAGCATGTATCCAGTGGAGGGGGGCAGGGGAGGGCAGCTGTCCGCCCTAGATTTTGTATGGTTACTGACATACTGCCGATAGTAGTTCTTACTTTATAATGAACATAGAAAACCTGTTAATAGTATGGGCGATTTCTTAAAATAAATGTATAATTAACAATTTAAATTAAATGCCTTCAGGTAGAGTGTAAGACAATAGAAACAACTTTAAAAAACAAAAAAGCAATAAAATTGGCATATAATAAAATAAAAAAAACAATGTAGGTTATAACAGCAAAATTGAAAAGGTTAGTAAAATAAATTATATGACAAAACTGAAAATTAATAAGAATAAAATTTAATAACAACATTATGTTAAATAGTTTGGAAATAAAAGAGAAAATGTTGAACGGTAACAAAGAAGAAAACTGACATAAGTAGTAAAATTTTTAATTTTTTTTTTAATACCAGCCAAATTTATATACAAAATTTTGGAATATGTGTTGTACCTTAAAATCTACTCAAATTATTTTTTTAATTTTTTTTAATAATAATAATAACATTTAATAACAAAATTATGATAAATAGCTAGCTAATAGATGAAAACAAAATTTTGATATGTAAGAAGAAAAAAATTTTCATAGTAAAATAAAAAAAATATTTATATAACAGCATAGCAAAATGTATGTATAAAGTTTTGTAATATATGCACCTAAAATGTTATTCAAATTGTGGCTATTCATTTATTCGTCAACCTGATGACACAACAGTTACGATACCAGTCTGACATGCAGAGGGTTCTAGGTTCGATTCCAGCCCAGGATTTCTATTCTGAGACTAGGTGTTTGTGTATTGTCTTTATATGTAACCATGGTACCCACGACACGGTTACTCTTACTGTGGGCTATGAGTGTAGAATTAATTTATTAGTTTACTCATTCATTTAAATGCTATTCATTTGTTACATATACATACCTATTGATTCTGAGAGTTCCTCCTTAACAACAGCTTTTATTCCTAGACCTGAAACTGAAAAAACAATTTGTAAGATTTTTTTTTATGTAAGAGTAGCAAATGAGCACGCGGGCCATCTGCTCTTAAGTAGTCAATGCAACCCGTAGACACCCACATCTAATTTAAAATAGGACTAGTCTATCAGATGTTGTACGTAGATACTGCTCCTGAAGTCAAATACAGCCGCTGTAAGTGTACCCAACAACCGGACTCCTCCAACCGAAACACCAAAATTCAAGGTGGATTATGACCAATACTAAATTCATTCATCGTGGATTATGAAGACGGGGGTGGTACCTCCCCGGACGAACTATAGTTTAGACCTAACACCTATATAATAAGATTAAAAATACTTTAAGTCATTATTTGTAAATTATTTTTTCATAGAAGAGATGTGTGTGATGGAGTTTCTTTTACCACTTCTTTATGAGTTGTTTTGTTTATGGGGATGGTAGTTTGTTGACATGTAAAAGAATTCTGTAAATGTCTACTTTGAATAAAGACATTTTGATTTGATTTTATTTATTTACAGCTGTATAAATTGTTCAATTTAAATATCAGGGTAAAGTCCATCTGGAATCATATAGGTTTTAAATAGTGGTAGAATTCTTAGAGTTAATTTAGCATTTTTAGTGATCACCTATAAGCAGTCTTTTTATATTTTCATAGGTGTTGGAACTCTAGTTCAGTGAGGGTTGTACTATCAAGTCCCTCACAATCCACCTTGGATCATTTCCTGTTTTGGATGCAGAGGTATGGTTATCACACTTACAAGCGAGGGGACCATATTAGTTCTACAGAATAGTGACACATTTATGTAGGACCTCAAAAAAAACCTTAGTTTTGTTTGAGATTAGATGTGGGTGTCCATGGGCTGCAGTAACCACTTACTCTTTCTCCACCAATCTTGAAGAGGGAAGCGGAAGGAGTAGTGTGGTGAAGTAACTTCCAGGCTATGGCTAGTTGTGAGGAGAGACCAGTGACCATAAAAAGGGTTGCAGCAAAAAATGGTTGACACGTCATTAAATAAAACAAGATAATCTATGATACAAACCTTTCATTTGACCAATACTCCTATTGTACATATCCATAAATTTTGCCTCGCAGTTCTGAACCTGCATCCTGAAGAGGAAAGCATCTCGTACCCTCTGGATACAATGCTTGCAAATTTTATAAGTTACTACACATAACTGGCCTGGTACTGGACGAACCTGGAGACAGAGATATGTATCAACAGTTTGTCTATGCTGACTTATTATGTTTATGATGGGGATGGAAGTTGAGTATAAGTGTGATAAAGCAGTGTTAGCCCAATGGTTAAATTTCAGCCTCTTGTACAGCCGCATACACTTCTGATTTTTCGGAGCTATTTATGTTTAAGAAATTGATCATTGATTTAACAGTGATTGAAAACATTGTGAGGAAACCTGCATGCCTAAGAATTCCTGCATAAAGTCTACCAATCCACACTTGGCCAGTATGAAGGACTATAACCTAACCCTTTTTATTCCAGGAAGGTCTGTGCCTGTAAATTAATACTGTATTACTTTACTGTAATATAGGTTTAACAACCGTAAAATAATGTCTGCTGCATACAAAACCGTTATTATTGACATAGTCGTTACTGAGCGTTACTCTCGCAAGGCATGAAGTAAAGGCCACCGGAGAATTAATTATATGTCTCACCTCTATATTAAAACTGTCTTTAATCATATCCGAGTAAACTTCTTCCCTGCCGTCGTGAGAATATGGTTGCGCAAGATCATCGAAAGAACCCTCAGCGTGACAACACCGACACAGATCTTTGTCTGGACTTAAAGTAGTTATCGACATTTTTAATTTGAACTTACAAAATAATAACAAATGTACAAAAAATATGACAATAACAATTGAAATTCGATTTGGCGTCTACTGTCGTGTCGGCCATGTTATTATATGTTTATTTTTTTTCGATGTGACTGACATCGGTGTTATGTTAATTCGAGTATTCGTACAAGAATCAATGTCATTTTTAAATTAAAGAATATAAAAAAATACTTTATTAAGGAAATTGTTTTATCACGATAAAAATAAACATACTAGTTGAAAAAAAAAACTTAAAACCCTTACAATTGAATCACCGATGCAAACTTCCCGTGAATAGCAGGCTTTAACTTTAGGCTAAAACAGCGTTATCTAAAAGATAAATGGAAAAACAAAACGCACAGTACAATCTACAATTACAAAGATTGAATGTAGATGGCACTAATGCTACACTAACGTATCTTAATCTAAATTGACATAAATATCATCGTCATAAATACCAGAGTAGCACGGATTTTTAAAACTATACTATGAAAATCTACAGGCAAAATAATTAAAAATACTTGTAAATTATAAGTACAGTATATATTTTTAATAATCAAACATCACATATCGAAACAAATTACATACATTATATT
>DWKL01002339.1:0-12871 GCA_018249415.1 Phareas burnsi | reverse complement strand
AAACAAAAAAGAAAAACGAACTAGACGTAGGGTAGATAGACTAATCTGCCACTAGTGCCTGTCAATAGTTTCTCCCCACCACCGCAGTTTCGCCGTGACCAAAGGCCCATGCAACTGAGCTGAAATATAGGCAATTCAAAAACCGCAAATCGTGAGTACTCGTTACATATTATAAAAAATGTATAATTTCCGCGATAATATTAGCTTAAAATCAAAATTGAGTAGTTCGTCACTGAAACACCGTGCATTACGTTACGTCAGGGCATGCATAAGAAATATGGCTGCTGACGTCAATTCTAAATAAGTGAGAGCGCTCCTTGAATCGTCTCCGCGTCCGGTGTAATACGTTGTAACACTTATTTTTAACACTATTTTCATAATACGTTTTTTAACAGGCTTCTGAAAAGCGGTTACCCAGTTGGTCCGTAGACTAATTTTATTCGAATTAGCTCTTACCCTTTTTGTCCCGCTGCTGGGCACGGATCCTCCTCACAACTAGAGAAAACCTAGAGCATACTCGACCACGCTGCTACAATGCGGATGGTGTGGAGATACGGTTTAGTGGTCAACCCCAGTCAAATGTTTTTAAACCGCCCACACGCCTCTGAGAAGGTTTAACGACTGCTGTTCAATGATAACATTCAGGACCGACAGCTTTACTTGCCCTCCGAAGCATGGAAGCGCGCATGAAATATCTATGGACCTAACGTAACCTTTGTCATTTTGGGGGGGAACATAAGTATCAAGCTAGTGGTAACTGAACTTCTAAATAATGTACAGTTTTGTAACTATGTGTCCCACTGTCAGGCACAGGTGTCTCTCCACAACTCCAATGCGACTTAGTAGAGAGGGTTAGTGGTTAGTGTCGCATGTCTCAAACCTTCACGAAGCCCCCCCACAAGGTTTAACGACTGCTATCCAATGATAACCGGAACCAACAGCTTAATTTGCCCTCCGAAGCACGCAGTATGCCCACGCATTGCGTTAGTCACTGATGGCATTACGACAATTGGTTTTCTAATTGTATAAATATATTTCAACATGTTGAAAGAACGGCGAAAATGAGAATCTGCCCACACCTTTCAAACCAGAACACAGAAGCGCTATATCGCTGTTAAAAGTAGATAGGTGTGCCGCCGCGGGCTAATGTATGAATAAGTTCTACCACCGTTAAAAATAATAGAAAGTGTATTGAAAAGGATATACCTACTATAAAAGATGTATTACGATAAGCTCCCAAACTGCTTTCTCTATAAAATAAGGAGGTCCTAAAACTTTCATATAATTCATCATTATATTTTTTATATTAGAAGAGTAGCAAACGAGCGTGCACATTACCTGGCAGGATGTGAAGTCGTCCAAAACGTGACCGATTTTTAGTCGGGCCTTGTTACAAAAGTATACGATCGATCAAGTCGATCGACGCCGCCGTCCAGACTACCACTATAATGTTACTTCAAAGAGGATTGAAGCCCTAAGATCGTACATAGGTACGTTACTATTCCTGAGGACTAAAATGGCCGCGTCTCTTATGTGTCCAACAAGTACACCTCTCCAACCGAAACACGAGAATTGTCTCATAGCAGATTGTGAGGGCAGCGGTTGTACTTCCTCAGTTGGTGGTAGAGTCTACCACCTATCTCCACCATCACGCCAATGCCGGTCCCACTGCTAGGTAAGGGCTTCTTTTCGGAATGAGACGGTTTAATCCGTAGTTCTCTACGCGGGCCAAGTTAAACGGACTGTTAAACTTCACACATTTTCGACTACTTTACCGACCACTCTCAGATGTATTTCTTCGCGATGTTTTCCTTCACCGTTAAAGCGAGTGATAATTTATTCATAATACGTACATCACTTCGAGTTATCAGTGGTGCGTGCGAAATTCGAACTCCAGGTACCCCTGACGTGAGAAATCTGAATCTTACCACTGAGCTATAATATGATATAATTATTCTTGTATAATTCATATACAAGAATAATTATAATTATAATTCTCCGCAGTGTTTATTTTTTATAAGCGTCTGCGCTTTTTTATTTAAAGAACATTACTCTATTTTATGCTTACAGTCATAGCCCCATAGTAAGATCTCCTGAACCCAGAACACACAAAACTCCAAGAACCAGAATAGAAATCCAAAATTGTTCATTTAAACTTTTTTATATATTTTTCTTTCTCTTACTTTGAACATTACCTTGGCCAGGGATCAAACCCACAACCCAGCATGGCAGACCAAAATGAACATTCTTCTACGCGGGTCGTCTTTGTGTTACTGGGTCATCATGAGGATTTCCCTGTTAATCCGCAGTATAATAGATAACTACGAGTAGCTTACATTGGATCGTTGTTATTACTCGACGTGGCTCGTCGGAAGTGTATGAACCTATAACAAGCAGGTTCCATCCAGCTATATTGTAATCTTATTTTGAGATTTCAATGTTAACTTACCCATTAATGAATGCGCATGTCGTGTTTGAAATTATAAGCATTAAATATATCTAAAGCCCTTTTTTATGCCCCATTGCCAGACGCTGGTCTCTCTCATACAACAAAGAGAGACTTAGAGCAAGCTCCACCACGTTGCCCCATTGCGGATTAGTGGAGGGCTCTAATTATAGTCGAATAAAACTTCTAAGCCGGACATCGCAGTAAAGTTACAATTAAGCCTTTTCAATTCAAAACTACGCACGAACACTGCACAATAATAGGAACTTTTACTCAAATACTATAACGTGAGAACACCTAAGTTACGCAAACAACCTTCGGGTTAAACTAACTTAATTGTACCTAACAAACCAGCAACATAACAAACTTGATATGTACTGTGTATTTGTTACCGTTGGCCCGAAATAACAATCCACGCTAAATATACTAGATAAATATACTAGAGTATGAATTTAAATTGCAAACTTTTTAAAATTAATCTTGATTTCGAAAGCTCTAAACTTACATTTACAACTTTTGTAGAATCATGGTGAAATAAATAAAGGAAAGACACGTCCATAGAGTTCTCATAAATCAATACCTCTGAAGTTCATGGGACAGAAATAACACAAAATTATATATTTACTCACCATTAGCGTTCCCTTTTTATTAACAGCCAATCAATACAAGTAAATTTACTTGCCACGAGCTTCCGACTGCAAAAGTTCCTTAAGACACTAAAAGTTCTGGTCTATTTGTTTCGGAAATATTTCCTGAGTAGGTATGTGACAAAAATAAGTTTCAGAGCCACTACCGCCATATATACGCGTAAAAAATCAATGCGTAAAATTCCTATCTCGATTTCGTAGCGGTATATTTGCTACGAGCCACGTAGACGTCCGCTACGCGCGCGGTCCGTAGAGATACTGGTTCCACGTAGCGCGATGCTACACGACTCTACCGTTGATGTTTTTATATATGATAACGGCTTGGTTTTTTATTTTTCGTAGTTCTCAAGTATTATTTAGCTCATATTGATCATATCAAGATGAGGCATCACGCGTTTTCATTGCGTATAAATGTAAAGTGGTATATATATATTATGTAACAAGAGTAGCAAACGAGCGTGCGGGCCACCTATCGTTAAATGATTTCTGAAACCTATGGACATTCACATTTAACTTTAAACGGACTAAGATGATCGCCTCGCTATATGAGTATCCGGCAACTACACCTCTCTACCGAAACAATAATTGTTTCATGGCGGATTACGAGGGTGGCGGCGGTACCTCCCCGAATGAACTATAGTACAACCATTTATTAGATTATATTCATAAGTATTCATAAATATGTCATGGACTCGTAGGAATATTTTAAATATTAATGTAATTTCGTGTTACTTCTATAGGTCTGCCACCTATAGTTCGTTCGGGGAGGTACCACCACTGCCCTCATAATCCGCCGTAAAGGAGTTTCTGTGTTTCGGTCAGAGACGAGCGGTTGCTGGGCACACTTATGGCGACCATCTTAGTCCGCAGGTGTAGACGCATCTATGTACGACCTCAGATAGAACTTCAGTCCTGTTTGAGATTGGATGGGTGTCCATGGGCTGCAGTGACCACTTAACATCAGGTGTCCTTCACGCCCGTTTGCTACTTTTGAAATATAAAAAAAACTTATCTAAAGAGCTAAATATGTAGCAACCTGGGTATGTGTTCGTTCGAGTAGGGCAGTGTCGATTATATTAGATTTGCAATAGAGGTGTAGGGAGGTCAGATGTTACGATTCGATTAGGCTTAGTTAGGACTTATTACACCCTCTTCCTATGTAAACAGTTATATCGATATAGAATGGGTCGATTGATTGGTGCGGTTGGCTTGATTTCAATTTCAGAACCTATCGACATCTATAACTATTAGATGCCGTCACTAGTTTAGTGATCGGTTTATTTAAGTAATAGTAACGATAATGATCTTTATACCGAAATTCTTGTAGATTAATCATCATCGACCCATTAATGTCCCACTGTTGGGCACAGGTCTCCACTCAGAATGAGAAGAGTTAGGCCATAGTCCACACAGTTCTTAGACTTCACACACCTTCGAGAACTTTGCAAAGAACTCTCAGCTGTGTAGGTTTCCTCACGATGTTTTCCTTCACCGTTAAAGCAAGTGATATTTAATCTCTAATAAGCACATAACTTAGAAAAATTATAGGTGCGTGCGGGTTCGAACCCCGCTCAGCTTGAGAGGTCGGAATCTTAACCACTAGGCTATCACTGCTCGTAGATTAATTAATATTTATTGAATAGATTTAATGGGCATATACGTTGAAGCGCGCAAAGCTCTGCTGCTTGCGTATATTGTAACCGGTCTACAAAGTTAAGCGACGTCGGGCGCGGTCGGGAGTTGGATGAGCGATCACCTGTTCGTCTATCCCGTGCTCCGGAGGACACGTTTAGCTGTTAGTCTCGGTCATTATCATTGAATGGAAGTTGTCAAACCTTGTCGGAGGCTTTTTGGGCAGTTCGAAAACATCCGACACTAACCCGTATCTCCACCAATCCGCATTAGAGCATCGTGGAGGAGTATAGTCCAGACCTCCCCAGATGCGGGGAAAGACCCGTGCCTAGCAGTGGGACATAAAAGAGTTTAAGGTTTTTTTATATTCTCTTGATCCGTATAGGTGCAGCAGAAATGCAAATGATAATTGATTTAATAGCCACCAATTAACTTTAGAGCAACGGTGAGGTATCCTACAGACCTCGCAGTTATGGTGAGAGTCCCCTGTGTAACGATACGACTAAAACAATATTGCAGTCAATATTTCCTCGATATACCATGTTCTTCGATGCCAGATGATTACTGCCTAGAGCAACACTACTTCCTCTCTTCCTGTGAATACCATAGGAGATGACTCAATGATGCAATCGAGGAGATGGAAATTAAAATCCTCCTGTGAATTTATTTATCTTATTACTATAATTAACGATTTGCGTGATTTGTTAAGCATCAAGGTGGTCAACAATACTTACAGTCAATCGCGGGGACTACAGCAAAATCCTCCTTTCTAGGAGAGCCCTATGATCAGCAGTTATTAATTTTATAATATTAAATAATTAATAAACTCATTAATGATTTAATTAAACTTTGAAGCTAGTATGTGCCATACAAAAAATAATAAACCAATTAACATTATTTAATACAAAATATGTAAATATTTTGAGAGGTGCTTCACATGACCCATATTCGCAGCATTATCATATATCACTCAGTAGTTCAAGATAGATTAACGTGAATAATGCAGAATCGAGCTACAGCGAGCAACCGTTAACACATTAACAGAATTGCCTATCATTTGAGCCCTGCAATTTGCGCTCTTAGAAAGCACTTTCATACTTACTTAACAAACATTAAATTACTGTGAAATATGTTTAAACAATAAATAAAAAAGTTCGTAGATCCATAAGTATGAAAATATAATAACGATCTTAACCTAAAAGGATATTACAAATACTGTATGATGTATGACAAGTGCGCTGCCGAAACTTGGACAAGTACTGTACTGTATGTATGATTTCAATTAGTAATAGACATTTATTGTTTTCAACTGGCAACTCCATGTAAACATCACAGACAGTTTTTAACATTTTTATTGAAGGACTCTGGATATGGCCATTAATAATGTACAATAGAGCACAGACGGTAAGAGTCGTCGAAGCTCTATGAGTCAATGTCTAAAATGTCCAATGTTGTATCTGTCAGTAGTGCGTTCGTACGAGACTAGCCTGCTGTAACGAGAGGTGCGGTTGCCAGGTTCATTTAATATAATGCATCACGTATGACCTCAGACATGACTCTCAGTTTGAGGTTTAGTGTGGGTGTCCATGGGCTGTAACGACCACTTAACATCAAGCGGCCTGTACGCTTCTTTGCTAGTCTCCATACACAAAAAAAGACCTAAAAAGAAATAAAGAAACAAAAAATGTAATAATAACAAAGTGAATTACCAATACAAGATGTTTAAACGTTTTCAATTACACTGTTTGGTACTGGCATCTACTCAGGATAGGATAGATTTAGATCATAGTCCAACGGCATTGACGTACATTTATTTTTCTGGGAGGAGGAGTTAGCTCGTCTACATTTTCACAGGTTTTAAAATTGACTATTATTTAAGCTTCCGCACAGAGAAGCTCTAATCAAAGCTCATCGTAAAGTCTTTATAGCCAAAAGACCGGCTAAGTAGATTTAATGGTAGAACTATTAGAAATTCCTCTGCGTCAACACCACCGCTGCACCTATTTCTGCTTTGTAGCAAGCAAATTAGGATGTAGCTTCAGCATAGCGGAACTATATTCTGCGTTGGAGTATGTAGCAAAGATCATCCAAGCGTTCTATATTAGTTCCCAAGAACGACGCATGTGTAATCTACTTCAAATAGGATACCCGTTTTATATGTTATGTTATACATAGTTACAAGTGTCCATTGGCGACAGTAGCCACTTAACATTAGGTGATTTTTCATTTGCTACGGTCATTACATAAGTCCAATATCCCGGTGGATACATTTATCAAGGCGACATGCACTTACCAAAATTCTGAGGTTATATTAGACTTATCCAGGATGGGCACAGTTCCGTTGGTCTACGTTGTAGTGACGCCAATATCACCACGCTGGCCAATTCCGTCTTTGTAGACATCACACACACACTTTTGAGATCATTGTAGTAAATTTTCAAACAAGTGAAAAGATCATCATCATCATCGACCCATTAATGCCCCACTGCAGGGACCGGGTCTCTTCTCAGAATGAAAAGGTACTCTCAGATACGTAGGTTTCCTCACGATGTACCCTTCACTGTTAAAGCAAGTGACAACTAATTTCTAATACGCACATAACTTCGAATAATCAGAGGCGCGAGCGGGTATCAAACCCCAAACACCCAGCTTAAGATGCCAGGATCATAACCATTAAGCTATCACTGCTCTAGGCTATGCTTACTAGACTAAAAGTAAGACTTTATAGTAAAATAACTATAATCTCCAATTTTTCTAAGTACACACTTAACGTGTATTTAAAAAATCGGAGACGCGCGTGTAGAAATCAGAGCCTTAAGGCACACCGCTACGCTGTCGTTTGGTAATGTAACAATGGTGTAGATATAATATCAAACAGACTTGTCTTTCTTCGTATTTGTTCATGACAACTTCAGCACAGAGTTGAGTGACAGTGAGTGGTTACGACACAATTTTATATTTCGTCAATAAACGTACGTCCATGTGTGATAGCGTGTGTGAATATTGTCTCCGAGACTTTATAATTGTACTTAGCTTTATAATAAATGTCTATGTAGAGGTTATTAGACATCGTTTTAGAGTCATCCATGAGCTCTTAAAAGTTCAATGTTGGATATAGATCTAAGGATAGAAGGTTCTGCCATAGCTACCCTGCTAGGCTATAGTTATCGGGTACATTTAAAGCGAGGCGACCATCACGGTCTACGTACGACTTCGTTTTGTTTGAAATTGAGGACTTCAGTCCTCTTTGAGGTTTCATATGGGTGTCCATGGGCTGAAGTGACCATTTAGCATCGGGTGGTCTGCACGCTTGTTTGCGACTCGTCTGATCGTCGATTTCGGTAAATGGTTCGGTAAAAGATCTGTAAATTCGCAGCACGACGCTGCTGCAATTATCCTGGATTTATCCCTTATTCGCCCTCTACTATATCTATGTTCAGAGAGAAGTGGGCTTCTTGACCCACACCACTGCATTCAGCAATAAGAATGTATTTGTAAATAAAATAAAAATATTCTATGGTAGATAGTGCATCCTCAATGTAAAGATAGGAGAAGGCAATATCGTTAATGTATTTCTAATGTCTGCTCGATTTACGCTTTTCACTTATGTTTCGGTGAAAAATCGATGACACATTTTAAAAGGTTAAAATTATTTTAAAAATAGAAATCTGTTTTTCGAAACTGTAACACATTTTTTTCAAATTAAAATAAATCGTTTATAGTACCTATCATTGACAATTTAGTTAGGTAGGAAGGTAATAGAACTCTTTGTGGTTTAGTGATGGCTTAGTGGTAAGATTCCGTTCTGTCGCGCAGGACATTCCGAGGTTCACATCCCGCAAGCTTTTTCCAAATTATGTGTGTATTAGAAATTTGTTATTCAATAGTTTTCCGTCACACCTATTACTGCATTATATAGCGTTGGCGATAAGATGCTATATTCTGGTTTGAATGGTGTAACAAAAACAGACAGTTTTAGTAATTTTGACCCACCTGAGATCATTTGTAACGGTGGGTAAAATTCAGAAAGCCACGTACCAATCGTTTGGTATGTGTAATGTAAAACAGTACTACTACCTTGCAAAGCAGCAGTATTTTTTTTAAAGTAGTAAACGAGCATGCAGGCCCATTGATGTTAAATGGTCACCGCAGCCCATGGACACCCACATCCAACCTCAAACAAAACCGTAGTTCCGTTTGAGGCTATATATGGATGCGTCACTACTCCTGTGGACTATGATGGTCGCCTCGCTATGTGCGCCTGGCAACCGCACCTCTCCAACCGAAACACAACAACTGCTTTACGGCAGATAATGAGGGCGGCGGTGGTACTTCCCCAGACGAACGATTGTTCTACTACCTATAAAAGTATTTTTATGTTTGCAGAGTAGCGAACGAGCGTCCAAGCCACCTGATGTTAAATGATCACTGCAGCTCATAGATGATCTATCTCACCTCATATTTAACCTGAAACAAAACTGAAGTTCTCTCTGAGGTCGTAAATAGATGCGTTACTCGGGAGGACTTAGATGATCGCCTCGCTGTAAGTATGCCCGGCTACCGCACCTCTCCAACCGAAACACAGAAACTGCTTCACGGCGCATGAGGTCGACGGCGGTACTTCCCCGGATGAACTTTAGTTCTTAAACCTTTCGAATTTATTACACAAAACCAAAAAAATGAGCTATATACGTAGTATACAGAGTAATAAGTGCCAGCTATACCAACACGTTTGTGATGGACATCGAGAACTCCTTATTCAAAAGGGATGGTTTAAAGATACATTGCGGCAGAAATATCATAATATTGGATGGACTGCGGGCTCATTTGAAGGAAAGGAAATATTTATTGACAGATCTGACATATGGAACAAAAGCATGAATACAAAATAATATACACATAAAGGAAATCTAAAACAAGAGTCCGTGCTGCATTAGTATCCCCAAAATGGACCGGACTCAGCTAACGGCATTGGAAACGATACAAATTTTCAATCCGGCCCTGTTATAAAAGTAATTCTATCTACCGTACGCCTCCTAAATTTATTTTTATTAATTAATAATAATAATAATAATAAATAATAAAGTAATTTAACCCATTGACTGAGGCAAACGCACCTGTCATGTTTTACTGTCCGCGCCACCCGTGCGGCTCGCACGCATATGGTCTGTACCGCCGTACTAAAACACAACTTTTGTGTCGCTGTGTTGTTCCGCGCCACACGCGTGGTTTGTTTCGAAAATTACCCGCTGCCGTGTTAATAATCGTTCAATATAGTTGCAAATTCCCAATTTACAAGTTTGCAATAATAGCAGTTTTGTCTTTGTGGTTGGAAAAAAACATGATAGTGGATACGTTCAAATTGCAAGTGGTTCTATTATAGAAAACTGCTACAGTAGACAGTACAGCTGGTGGACGGTATTCTCCCCATTATGATTATAGAAGTGTGCTGAGACTGCTGCGGTAGGATACTGTAAAGGGAGTCCTACCACTTACATAATTATAGCTGGAAATGAAGGGAATATTGTCAGAGTAATATCACAGCTGCGTTGCTATTCCCGGAAAGTAATGACAATCAATTTTCAATTTGTGCAAAGTGTTAATGAAAGGATTGCTCGAAGAAATTCGTTTATATTATTTGAATGTAATTAAATAAAGCAGAACAATTATACTTACATTTAGTGATCGTTATACCTTACAAATATTGCGGTAGAATGCTGCTACCGTTATATAGCAGAAAAGTGTCCGCGTACACGTCGCAGTCCAACCACGTAAAGTTCTTTAAAATATATACCATCAGATGCTCATTATCTTCTTCCCGTAAAAGATGCATTTGATTTTTCATTCCGTTCAAATCATACGGTAGAATGCTGCTACCATTATAGGACAAAAGCCTGTATGATGTTGGAACTACAGTCAGGTCACGAAGACTTCATATATACTGTGGTACGTCTATTAAAATCCCTTTCTAGACATAAGTCTTTCTCCAGTATTAACGTTGGCATTCGATTTAAAATTGGCGTATGTGCACCGTATTGTTGCGAATAACGTTTATTTCATACATTTGTTGATCGACCTTAACTTGTCGGGTGTCTGCGGCGGATATTCGTTGCTGATGGCAGCGGTCAAGATTTATGGCTGGGCATGATTTACATATCAAAAAACAAAGTAGCACCCGACCTCTTTGTAACTTTAGTACGAGTAAAATCATATGAGAATAAGAATAGAGACATGTGAGAATATATCCGGTAACTACGGCAAATGCTCCGACATTCTATGTAGATAATTTGTTTATTTAAATTGGGTCCAATATCGGTGGTGTAGATGGTAATGAAAAAAGTTGAAAATGGAGAGGTAAATAAATATTTAAACTACTAAACTAAATAGTCAGAGCAATGGCGTCTTTGACTTGAAAATTCCTTTTTCTTTAATAATGATGGACATTATCATCGACATTAATCCATTATGGTCCCACTGCTATGCTCTGGTCACCTTTCAAAATGACTATGGTGGAAAACCCACCATGTTGTCCGAATGCGGATTGTCGAAAATCGTGTATTCATTAAGAATAGACTTTAAAACATCCATATACTTAATAGGGGACCAATGAATTTTAACTGTTGTTAAACATATCAACCCTGTAGTTCAAAGTAATTAGTTCGAGTATTATTGATAGGATTCTACGCGAAAGGGGGTGAAGTAGGGAATGGAAATTATTACCAGTTCTCTATATTTTCCCTATTAGTCTCATTTTAGGAGATAAAAAATCTTTCTTAGCGCTCAACTAAGTTAAGTAACTATGAATATTTCATGATTGCAAATCCACCACTTTTGAACTGGGCGTTGTGTTTCAATCAGTCACTTTCAAAGTTTCAAGGTATAGAGTAGATAAAACCAAGTTCAAAGTTTGGCTGCTACATACTGATAGATACAGATTCTTACGAAGAATATTCACTAAAACGAAATTTTAAAAAGGTTCTTCCCAAGCAGAAAGAAGAGGGTAAATAAAAACAATTATTTACAAATTTTAAAACCGCTGATATAAGGGACGTTAAAGTTCCAAGTTCTAAAGTTCTAAGTCTATTAAAAATAGATTAATACACGTGTTATTAATTTTTAGCCTACTACGAAAACGAATAAAAGCTTGTATAGTTTATGCCACCAGCCATAACTAGTTAAAAGATAAAGCCCGTAAATTGTGGCTAGCTGGTCAAGTTAGTCCGGAATTTTGAGGTTGCCCGGGGTTACGGGGAAGCGTGAAAATCGATGAAATATTAATCTGTTAAGGGAAGTGACATGATATGCGCTTATTGTTATGTGGTGGAAAATTCGTTAGTGCATGTGGCCGGAAGTGAATTACAGACTTTCCACGATACAATGTGAATTACAATTATCGCTAGACGTGACAATTGATTTGTAAATTATAGAGGTAATATAATTGAATTGTAAAATACCATATAGATGTTTTAATAACGGACAAAGGTTGATTAGTAATGAAGGTTATAAGAACCCTTCGGGAATCGATTCTGGAAACGTTGTTGTAGTTTATCGCGAGTTTATTGTGGTGGTGGTAAACAGCACATGTTTCTGGTTTATCATATTTTTTAAAAGGTGATGTGTTCTGACACTTATCTGATGCGTTCCACTTAAGCCCTCAGGAATAGGAACATATCTTTGACCGACCTTTTAGTAAAACTTCAATCCTATTTAAAGTTGTATATGGGTGGCAGATACCACTTACCATTAAGCAAACTTGATGCCCATTTGTTTTTTTTTACGTTTGAAAAGTAAAAGAAATACAAAAGCGTAGTAAACAGTAACATTTCAATGATATTTCCTCTGAAAATGAGCCATGAGATTGGAATAAACACCACACCAATATCCGCAATGAATATTCATTTGCCCGCATGGCGTCATAAAAATGTAACGGTTCGCAAATAAATGTCACTGCGATGACTCTCATTGAAAGAGATTGTGGAAACGGGTTTAGTACGTGTAACACTGAGATATAGTGGTGATAATAGACGCTGTATATTTATCTCCCTTTGTAATAAAGGACCATCATTTTGATAGGTTAATAGGTGGTAGAACAATCGTTCGTCTGGGGAAGTACCACCGCCGCCCTCATAATCCGCCGTGAAGCAGT
>DWKL01002338.1:0-12872 GCA_018249415.1 Phareas burnsi | reverse complement strand
GAGAACTTTACAAAGAACTCTCAGATGTGTAGGTTTCCTCACGATGTTTTCCTTCACTGTTAAAGCAAGTGATAATTAATCTCGAATACGCACATAACTTCGAAAAATTAGTGGTACGTGCAGGGTTTGAACCCCGGCCACTCAGCTCGAGAGGCCGGAATCTTAACCACTAGGCTATCACTGCTCACATTTTTATTGTCTTTATGAATCTTGATGGGACTTTCAAATTAATATAAGAATTTCAAATGGAGTAATATAACCTACTATTAACTCTGAATTTGCAGCACATATAAAATTAGAACTTAAATACACTAGGGAAGCATATAACAAAAAAAGAAAATTAAGAATTCCTAACTGAAACTAAATGAACTTTGTCAAATGTAACACTACTCTTGAAGACGTAGGCCATTATCATAGTCATAATTTGTGACAGATTTATGTTTTTAGTGTGGCGATACTTCATAGTGGTGGTTGTGAAGGATATTAACTTTTTATAGCATAGTTATAGTAAATGAGCATGCAGCCCATCATGTGATACCTGCTGATATCAATTTTTTTTTATCTCACTCATTACTGAGTCATGATTATCCAGAACAGCCATGTCTACTGTTCTTTTTTGGCATTTCTGTCCTGAGAACATTGCATAAAGCCATGCAAGCTAACCTTGCATGCCTGTTTAATTATATCACTCCTTTTTAACTGATATGTATAATCAACAAATATATAGGACTGATATCTGACCAAGTGCAGCCATAGATGCATTGCTACCTATGAAAATTAAATTGGAATGATTCACATGGCTCCCCCACATCTCCATACATCAATATCACATCACAAGAAGTTTTAAAAATCACACAAGTCTTATAGATGGTAGATGGTAGGCCATAGTTCCTCCGGGGAAGTACCACCATCGCTCTTGTAATCCATACTGAAATAGTTATAGTGTTTTGATTGGAGAGGTGCGGTTGTCGGTCACACTTATAGCAAGGCGAACATCTCACACTTCAGGAGTAGTAATGCATCTACATACAACCTAAGACAGAACTTCAGTCCTTTTTCAAGTTAAATGTTGGTGGCCTGCATGTTCGTTTGATAATCTTCAAACATAAAACAAAAGTATACCAATTATGTTTCATTTGATAGAGCACTAAACCTTCCATTAGACATACAGACAGACAGCCTATCAGATATCAGATTTCTCTGACAGTTGAGACTACAAAAGGGATTGGAACTCTTCATTATGAGTTGTTTTGTAAATTATATAAGAATGTAGAATTGAACATTTTTAGCAATAATCCATTATTTTTGTAAGATTTATTTTATTATTTCTATGATTATTAGACGAGAATTTTTTTCTCATTGAATTTTATTTCCCATTTCATTGAGTTATATACCACAGACTATAAGATGAAAATTGTGTACAAGAACTACAGTAGATATGTGATATGCCGGTGCAGTTGCTGATTCTACTGCAAAATAAAGGGCAGGTATGTATTGTATTACTTATAGATAACCTCTGCTTTTTTGTAAATAATACAGTTTAATTAGAGTAAGATAATTAAATGTTAATGTAATTGGTGCTAAAATAATTATGTTCAATTGAAAATACTAATTACGTTTATGAGTAAGTAATTATAGTCACTATTTACATAGTTAAATGAAATATTTATTGCTATCTATACGTTTATAAGTAGTAAATCAATCATACTTACAGTACAACATATCCAGAGTTTCGTTTATTTTGATAAAAAGGCCTTTTTAAATGTCGTGTCAATGCATTAGTGCGCAAAAAAGAAGCCATCATCAAATATAATATGTAATTCGATTATTACAAAATATTATTTCATAATCTAAAATAATACGCCGATAGACCTCTTGTCTTTCATTTCTTAATTTATATCACGTTGACATTTGGCATGACATCTGATTTTTTACCATAGACCGACATTATCCCATAGATTCTATAATATACTTATAATTTAAGATACGTAATGCGTTTTTATTCATACAGTCTTAAATACAAAAATTATCTTATTCTATTTATTCATGAATATAAACTACAAACATATTAAATATGTTCAGATACTCCCTCTGTAAATTAGCCATATATTTTATCTTTTATCCTGTGGTGGGGAAAGCATTAATTGTATTTAAATTTAAATTTTTTCAGGTACTTCTCCAGAAATCAACTCTATCAGATCTCATATTTAGTGATTTTTACACCTTCTCATACATTATTGTAGTATTTTAAGACTATACCTCTGAAATGCATTACATGACATAGGCATTATTCTACACTTTAATATTATTGCATTATTACAACAAAAAAAAAAAATCATTAAAACTATTCAATTACTGATAAAAAATCATTTTATTTTACTAAAATATACTTAATTCAACTTTATGACTGTCTTTCTCAGTAACAGTATTTGCTACATTTTCAGTTATAGAGACATTGACCATTGGACAAGAGCAGAGAGCCGTACAGTCGCATGTTTGTTGGTCACTGTTAGATTTTTCATTACCATTAAGCTTAATTATTTTTGGCTTAGCTTCCTTTACTGGCGGACTGCAGCAGAAATCAGTATCCAGACCCATTTTTTCTCCATCTTCTAAGGTCTGTGGTAGATGTTGGTTTAATGTTTCAGGGAGCAATAAGCTTGCTATTCCGCCAGCAACTAATAATGCACCCATTATAATCAATGGCAATACCATAATATCAGAACCCTGAAAAAAATATTTAAATTACATCCAATTTATTAAAAATTATGGGCGTATTGGAAATCTGGTAAATAACTTTATCGATTACATATATTATGTAACATACCAATTGGTGTATTAAACGGCCGTCTAACATTTGTGACCAAACCGAATTTTGTATTTCACATCAGAGTTGCGATGTTTCGTTATCTTCAAGCACTAAGTGGAAATGCCTCATTTAAGCAAGTTATAATGTTGTAAATAAGTACCTGCACCGATTTCTTCCTTTTAGCAGTAGCACAATAGCGTGCAGTGTCACTGCGGTTTCGCTATAGTTGAACTACATAGAACATACTTCGAATCGAATCGAAAGTGGAACGTCCGTCCTTGCCATGCCACTCATACCCTACAGCACTTTTGTACCACGGGGAAGGTGTGGGAAATTCGGGTCTCCATTGTCCCCACTTTGCCCGGGCTTGTTCCCAAGAGACATACATTTCTCGGCGACTAATTTTATTTATACATTATTTCATAATATTAATTAAAATATTACAACATAATGCGCAAATATATAGTCGTATCAACTTCAATTCTGAACAATGTCGAGTTCAAACAAATGGTCGTTTTATTTTTCAATTTTAATCTTCAGTGTAACAACATATGACGCTGTACTTGTATAACGTTGATATGTTATAATTTATATATGCAAATTTATAATTCTGAATATTCCTCATTTATTATAAAATAAGCTGTAAAATTTAATGAAAAGTACCATCACGTGAAGGAGTCATCTGGCAAAGTCAAGTTGACTGAGTTCTAAACTTACCAAATAATTGACAAGGGGTATGAAGATGGGACCGAGCATTCCAAGAACTGAACTTAGACTCATCCCCAGTCCGCGGACGACTGTCGGATACAATTCTGAGGCCATTAATGGAAGAACTACGAAGGAAGACGATATTCCCATCTTGCCAACGCAGTACAAAGCTAACGTCACATTGGTTTCTGTAAACAGTCATTTCTTTATGTTTAAAGGATAGCAAACGAACGTGCAGGTCACCTGATGTTAGGTGGTAACTGCAGCTCATGGACACCCATATCTAACCTCAAACAAATCTAAAGTACTGTTGTAAATATTGTACTTTCAAGTAAAAATAAACATACATTATACTTTTAAAAATATTAAAAACAGTTTTTGAGTTTATGTTACGTGCAAATAAGTATACTTATAGAAGTAATTTGAATCGGAATCAAATATCAATTTTATCTATTAATCAATGTCAATATGACTAACGTGTTGTAAATCGAAAAGTGTATAAAAATAACAATACCGTGTTGCACCAAAAATGTCGTCAAGCATGCGATGCCTCCCACGACCATACTCATGCAGAGCGTCCATCTTCTGCCGAGTCTTTCCATAGACGGCCACAGAAAAAGATAGGTCGGGAGTTCAACGATTCCAGCTAGGAAAAAATTCAGAAACTCATCACCACCGAGGACCGGCGCGTAGTAAGATAGACCGACGTACACGCTAGTATTCGTGAACCATATAAACGTTATGATAATGGTCTTCTTCCTTAGATTTGGTGTTTTGAATAGATCCAGAATGCCGTACTTGCGCGACCTCTCTTTTTCTAAATTCAGCTTTAGACGGTCCGATTCGTATTTGCGTCGCAAATGTACCATGTAGTTCGCTGGTAATGACTTTCCGTTTGCTCTGGAATAAGTGTCGATCAAGAGATAAATTAGTTAGGATATTGAAATATTTTTTTAATTGAAAATACCATGAATTTCCTTCAGTTAGGTTGCTATACATTTCAAACACCAATACTATCCCACATAAACTAATTCCCAGATTTAATGATTGTACAAAAACTCTAATTTCTATCGAGTCGTCGAATAAAGAGTAAAATTTTCAACAAAATCATTAGTTTTTTTTCTTAATCCTTATCTTTTACTTTCTGCTTTTATTTATTCACTATAAACATAAATGATATTGTACGATAAAGTTTTACTATTCTCATATAATCTTGTACACTATGTAATAAATTATCGAGTACAAGTAGCATTCTGGTAACCAGTCCAGTTTGACACGTAAGAACAATGTAGATTTCGCATCTGGGTCTTGGTGTTTGTGAGCTCTTCTTTTTATGTATGCATGGCACCCATGACATAGGTAGCCCTATCATAGGTGCGATGAATAGGGTTATGAGTGTAGACATTTTTATAGCTGGTACAATCCATTGTTTTTCGTGAGGCAAAAATACTGTATATCCTGAAGGAAATGCTCAATGACGGAACCCTCACTTTAGTAATACATTGCAAACTCCCACCAAAACGTCCTCTATAAGATTGGAGCGCATGATCGTGGATTGAACTATCTGCATTACCCAGGCATTAACAAATATATCACATACAAACCGAGCCATATTTTTCAGGATGACCTCCGCTTTCTCGAACTGTCCTCTGGCCAGAAGCCACCTGGGGCTTTCAGGCATGGGCCACAGATAAATGAAAAAGATAAGAAACGGCAGCGTCGTAGTCAATGCCAGATGTCGCCAGTCGCGGACCAGATAAACCACGCCAGCCAACATGATAAGGCCCATGGAGTATGCTATGTTTGAAAGAATAGTACACAGCGTCCGGTATCGGGGTCCTACTAGTTCTATTGCTGTTAACACGAACACAAATAGTTATATGTACTGAAGTATTCAATTATATAATAGGAAAATCATTTATATGAAATTAGACAAGAATTTAATTTTACATTATTTACAAAGTCTTATTACTCTTATTCAGCACTCGAAATGGTGAATGAAAAAAAAACTTTAAAGCTGGGTAAAGCTTTTGAAAGCTATTTTATATATTTAAATAAAAGCATTGTCCATATTTTAAGTACATACTTAAAAAATGGACAATATTTTTTTTTTAATTAAAGTAAAATCGTTTTCAATTGCAATAAAAAAGTTTATCACTCCGTTTTATATCATCTCATTAAAGTTAAAGATCATGGATATGCATAAATATTGAATTCATTTTAGCATATCCATGTTTTCTGAAACTTAATAGATCAAGATAACTCTTAAATTTTTAAAATGTTTTCAAAAATGTAGCTTGTAAAATTGTGTTTATGTAAGATGTATTTTCTTACAGAGTATTTATTCTCGGAGCGTCTTCAAAAAGGAATTAGGCAGACCGTATTACTAATTGCCAGTCTTTTAAAATTAATTATTAAATTAAATTTAATTAACACGCATAGTGAAACGCTCACCCAAGACGTAGGGAGTAGCCATAATGGCAGGCACGGTGAACCCCACACCAATTCTGTAGATTACCCATATGGCGTAATTCTGTGCAAAAGCCGTCGCAACACCGAAGATGCTTTCGATCAACAGGTAAATGAAGAACGATGGCTTTCTGCCGAAAGTGTCTTGGAGATATCCAAAGATATAGTTTCCGATAATACCTCCGACTGCTAATAGCACCAACGCCAAAGTAGGGTAGAAGTCTCGAGAACAAACAAGGTTCCACTAAAAATCAAAATGTGTATGTCATAAAAATGCTAGTGGAATTTTCTGTTATATCTTGGTTTGGTTAATGTCATGGTCATTCGAAAATAAAACTATGTAAGGTGTTCTTTTTTGTGAGAAGAGGAGGAAACGAGCGTGCATGTCACCGTGTAAACGGGACTGAAGTCCTATCTGACGTCGTACTTAGACGTTTCACTACTCGTGAGGACTAAGATGGTTGCCTCGTTGTGAGTGTACCTAACAATCAAACCCCTCCAACCGAGACTCCAGTATTGCTTCACGGTAGATTGTGAGGGCGACGGTTGTACCTTCCCAGTCGACCGGTTCTACCACCTATCAAATTTACATTAAATATTTTTATATTGATTACAAAGACAAACAAACAAAAGCACAAAGATCCCGAAATTATTATATTCTGTCGTATTTAGCGTCTAGCCGGCCGGGATTTGATTTCTATGCATTACAGACCACTATGGTGACTTTTGAACTGCACAAGCTGCCTTTTCCTACTTCTATTAAATAAACAAGAGAGGTTGCCAACTGGTAGAAGTAATCAGATTGTACATATTATTGTCTAACCGGCACTCACGATATGCGAGTTTTTGATTGCCGATATTTCGACCCAGCTGCATGGATCGTGGTCACGGTGAAACGATGCTGGCGGGTAGGAATTGTTGACAGGTACTAGTGATAGATTAGTCTATTTTTTATCGTCTTTAAATTAGCTTTAAAATAAACTTCTCTGTTAAACTTCTTTCGGTGTTTCTGTGCTCCTCTTAACAAATGTAGACTAAATTACTAAGTGTTCAGCGGAGATCACCTGAGGAGGAGCGAATTACACAATCCTCAGGTTAATGCGAACGTGAAATCCAGTGATTAATTTATGTTAATCGCAAAAGTGCAACGCTCAATGCATGAAAATACAGTTATGATATGTGATATTTCGTAATATGATAAACAAAAAAGGAAAAACGAACTAGACAGACTCTTCTACCAACGTCTGTGAAGTTTCTTTCCGCTACCGCAGTTTTGCCGTGGCCATGATCCATGAAACTGGGTCGAAATATCGGTAATTAAATAACCGTACCTGTTATACAATTAAAATATATAAATTCCACGATAATATTAGCTTTAAATCAAATTACATTCTAACCTCTGTGGTCACAGTGTCGCTGTATACAGTTTTGTCGTAAACCCAGCCGTGGGTGCAGGGAATTACTTCAGGGGTTGTTTCGTTGCCGATAGCGTCTTCCAAGTTTTGATAGGTTCTCACAATCTCGCTATAGTTGTAGTTGTACATTGTACACTGGGAGTAATCGAGGATACCATTTCGAAGGTCCAATGGGATGCTAGTCGCAAAACAACAGTGCAAAACAAGTCAGGTAGAACTAGTCAAACTGTTATAGTTAAATCATTATGGAAGTGTATATTTAAAACGTGCAATTGCTGATTTATCAATAGAAACACAAAAAAGTAAGTACTAATTGGCGGCCACGATTTCGATGATATTATAAGTAATAACAATTTTAATAGTGTACGAGGTTCGAACCCCGCACGCACCTCTGTCTTTCGAAGTTATTTATGTATTAGAAATTAATTACTACTTGTTTTAACGGTAAAGGAGAACATTGTAAGGAAACCTGCATGCCTGAGAGTTCTCTATAAAGTTCTTGAAGGTGTGTGAAGTCTACTAATACGTGGGTCTACTACTACTCAGTGGGATACTAAGCAGTGGGACGTTAATGGGTTGATGATGAACAATTTCAATATTAAATCAAAGCAAATAAATTTTATGCGATTACAATTATTCTTTTTCATCTATGGATATACCACCAGAAGCACAAATTTCACTTCCAACATTAAGCTTCATTAGGTTAAATAGACTTTTCAAGGTTCATAAATTTTGCTCGAGAGCCGGAAATGGACGCCTCACGTTTTAAAAGTCCAAGTATAAACCACCATACCTTGCTCATGATTTAGTGAATATCCAAAATGTATGCATACTTCCGGTCTTTTCCAATATTAAGGAAAGACGATGGGGATGGCGTTCAAATTAGTAAGCAAATGATTAAGTTCTTAAATCTAAAAACGTTTTGAACATAATCTTTTTTCCATGCTGCTGGTTTAAATAGTGCAATAATGGCCTCAAGTCAAGAATACTTTACATTTTTGGCACTGTCCATGTCGCTGTGTTAAAGCTTTGAAATACGGCACCAGTGTGTCACTTTGGCAGCCATAAAGAGCTGACCATACGCATGAAAAGTCACTCTTCATTTCACTCAATAATAATGGGTTTACGTCAAGAATCTACCTTAGATTTTTGGCAATGTCCACGTCACTATGCTCAAGCTCTGGGATACGGCACCAGTGTTTCACTTCGGCGGCCATGAAGAGCTGAGCATACGCATGGAAGCCGCATGGGATGACAGCTGGCAGAAGGATAAGGTTGATGACCAGTTTCTGGTACATTCCGAATGCTCCGACATCCTCTAAAATTGCGTCAAAATCCATAATTCTGTTCTGGAAAAAATTAAATCTCCTCAGTATTTTCACTCTGGTCTCACTGTAATCATCTGGTGCTCGTAAGGAAGGAAAACATCTTTGGCGGCATCTCCATTCTATTGCTGTCTTATAATATTAGAGTATATGGTGCAATCTTCTGCTATGAAGGGGATGGTAAGGCAAATGCAGGAATGTTAACATAATCCTTGGCGGTAGCAACAGCAAAAAATATGTAAACAGCTTCAGGTGAGTCTTCTATCCAATTTCCAATGGGTATTCATGTTCTACAATTACAGCGCGATTTCAAATGGACTGCATACCTTTTGTTAGCTACGCAAAAAAACGACGCGAATATGCCTACCAATAGTTTTTGATTACCAAATCTTCATACCTAATAGTACATTTGTGTACATCATTCGTTAAAGAGCAATATCTCCTGTTCGAAGAAACAGAGCATCAAAGTATCCATGTAAAACAATATTGACTTATGGATTGACGGTATTAGGTTGGTGAAATATAAAATAAAACTATTGATTGGCAATAAGAATGATTTATCCATTGATAATGATATGGTAATGATTGATTGAAAAAATTCGTTGGTTTTAACTAAAATATAAATACTCAAGCATTACATGAAGTGAACTGCCAGAATGCATCTAGAAAAAAGGAAGAACACATATATATTATTCATTTTAAATGTGACCATAATTTAAAAAAATAAATGCATGCAATAGACATGTAATTCTACAGCACTTAGTACCTTTATCCGTTTAATAATATATAAATTTGAAAATATGTATCATAGTGTCTTTATCACCTGCTGTGTACAATTATTAAGTACCACTATTTTTGTTTTTTTTTTATATTATGGGACGTATGTGCCATCCGTGTCTTCTATAATTGGCACAATTTTCACAGTCCTACTGTCTTCTTCTGGTATTCGTGAAGATTGAAACCAGTGGTTTATTGTCTAGACAACAAACGAGCCATCGAACATCGAACAGTTCGACAAAACCAAGTTGGTTTCAGACAAATATCTACAAACGATTTTGCCAGTCAACTGCTATATCAGCATCGATTTCGGCACAACTTTTGAATTACTCTTAATCTTCGACTTTCGTATAAGCAACCGACGTATAAATAGTACTGTAGTTCGTTGAAAGTATAGGAATATGCCCAGGCTAAACAATTGGTTTGGAAGGAATATTTAAAAGAAAAACAGCTCACCCAGATCGTAACAACGGCCGATGATATAACTACAGACTGATCAAGACACTCATGTATAATTATGATGATAGCTGCCCCATCAGTCCAGTAGGTAGTGACCGACTGACAGATTGTACAAATAGACAAGGTACTTACGCACGGGACCCTACCGGGACTGCTCCCGGCATACACAGGTTGATTTTTTTATATTGTACAGGATATGAAAACGAGTGTACAGATCATCTGATGGTAAGTGTTGATTGCCGCCTGCCGACTTTAAAATAAAGAGATGATTCTCATTCCAGATTTTAAAAAAATCGCAAAAAGAAGGTTTTTGTCTATGTAAAATGTATTTTTTCTTTCTGAGTTAAAATTGGCCATTTCTAAGATAGGGTAATAATCCCAGTAGAAAATACTGTTTCCTTACAGTTGATAAGTAACATATGATATCAATAAACACATAATGGCGTAAAGTTAGAAAACATTAGTAATATTGGAATCATAGACAGACATTTAAATTTTTACAGATATTTGGTCTGGTGTCTGTTTAAGTATTCAGGTGTGTCATAACATTCACACCGCGGAATTGTAGTTTGAAGCTGAAAAAAACAAAAAAAGCACCCAGTGTAACTCTATGGGATGCGCGTACGCAATTATTCCATTTACCGTATGCAGTCAGTCAATTCGATTAGGACTATAATTGCGCTACCGAAAGGACAATCTCTGACCGTCTAATCAAGGTCGACAGTAAGACAAACCGACAACGTTCACTCACCATTGACAATTTAACAACAGGTTTTTTTATAGTGTATACAAGGAAGAAGTGATGTATCCACAATTTAAATATTGCCATTGGTGATCAAATAGAACAAGAACTTGTTGTGGTCGCCTATGGTATTTATATCATTAGTCAATTTGCGTTCACGTTTGTATTCACAGAATCTATTTTGTAATAAACATCAATTAATAGTGTTTATTTTTAGTAAAATAGTATTTAAAATTGAAAGTTCTATTCTTCGGCTCAACAGGTTTTGAAGTCACTATCCTCATATTGATGTATGTTTTTTGCAGCTGTGTATTGTTGATGAATACTTGATAACGCTACGAAGCAATTCTTGTATTTAGGTTCGTTAAGAGAGGTGTGATTAGTACACTTACAGCGAGATATCTTAGTCCTCAGGAGCATAGTCAGGAGTCAGGAGTAGTAACGCATCGACGTACGACTTTACAAAGGACTTCAGTCCTATTTGACGTTAGAAGTGGGTATTCGCGGGCTGCAGTACCACTTAACATCAGGTGGCCGGAGCGCACTGGGTGTTGTATGACCAACCATGACGCATCCCGACATGATTTCCGTGGATTCTATGCATCAAATATAACTTGAGTTGAGTTTTCAAATATAATAGAATTGCTTGTAAATTAATGAATGAAGAATTCTTGCAAGAACACAAGCATTGTAGCCCAAAAAAGGTGGCGCTTTAGCGAAGCATTTGCGAAATAGTTGCATAAGGCAATATAGGTTGAGCCAGTAAAAAGGGTAATTACTTTGAAACCACAGACATATATTTAAATTTTAGGAAATTGTATACATAATTGTAATTTTTCTGCACTTAATTAATGCCTCTTTGTCTGTAGTCCATATTATTACATAAATACGGAAAATACTACGCGATACTCAGATAATTCGTAGATTTAAAACGTAAGCGAAAAAAAAATCTTAATTCATGGTAATGTCATATATTTGGGAATTATGCATAGTATATATTATAAACGTGTTCGCAATGTACGGATAAGGATTTGTTTGTTTAATAAAAGAAAAGTTATATGGTATAAAAAATATTTATTAAAATATTAACAACCCAGTCGATAAAAATATTACGATAAATGTTAATTATTTATAAATGCAAAATTAAATATGTGTCAATGCGAAACAATATATGTAGTTACAATGTTAAATATTTCTTATAATTCTTAGAATTGGCTTTAAACCTTTTTATATTCTACTGCTGGGCGTGGGTCTCCCCCCGCAACAGAGGGAGGCCTGCAGAATACTCCACCGAGCTGCTCCAATGCAAATTTATAAAGACCCGGGTTAGTGGCCAACCCGTGTTCAATGTTTTCAAACCGTCCACAAGGCCTCCGACAAGGTTTAATGACTGTTATCTAATGACAGCAACCGAGACCGAGAGCTTTACGATCCCTCCGAAAGACGGAAGCGCACATGAAATTTAGCCACTAGCGGTCAACTATCCAACTTTCGGCCGCGCCCGACGTTGCTTAACTTCGTTGATTGGTTAGGGTCTACGCAAGCCGCAATTATTATAATTATTATAAAATAACATGTAGTACTTGAACGAACGAACAATTTTTTTATTAATTACATTATACTATATTGTTAAAGCATCTACCAATTGCGTTCAGCAAAAATGATTATTGTTTAGATTTGTAATATTGCATGTGGTGGCATCTAGTGGCAAAATCATTTGGTAGCAACTATAATATCGTATATACTTGAGCGGTGTCCTAAATTTTATGGCACATCTTCCTGTACCACTCTGGGTCGTTCTTGGCGACGCTCTCCGGTCGGCCTTCCTTGTGCCGGTAGTGAAATTCCGAGACACCCCGACCGGGCACGTCGTTCACCAGGAATTTGCAGAACCTTTCCACCATACGCGCCTCCCATTCCTCTGATACGTAGTGAATTGCCTCGTGTTCAACAAGGACCTGCGAAATTAAATATTTGAAGTGATACTTCTCTTGGCGCGTTATGAAAATCAGATGGGGGTACATTTTTCCGAATGATATAAAAGTTGCGTGCGCAGATGTAACAGAATGAAGTTAGTCTCCAATGATAATTATTTTTATTATGTTTATTACTTTCTGTACCGTCTGAAGTTATCCAAGTAATTCGTAAGTAACGTATACATACTATTC
>DWKL01002337.1:0-12872 GCA_018249415.1 Phareas burnsi | reverse complement strand
ATGGGTAGGTGGAGAAACCCGCACCCAGCAGTGGAACATAAAAAGGGTTGAAGCCCATATTGTATTGTTCTATATAAATTAAATAAACTGTTCCATTATCGAAATATTAGTCACCTAGGTTGTTACATAAGTATCAATACTAAGCAAGTGAACTAGTGATATGGACAACGCTCCGCACATTTATTGGCGTTGGCCTTCAAATTATTTCAAAAATTCAATTGTAACAAAATTATTGTGTACGTCATACAAGTGCTGAAAATGATGATACACAGTTTTATGTTGAATGGCAACAAGCGGAAAACTGTGAACAGCGGAGGGCGCGCGTTGATGTACTCTAATATGTCGTATATTTTGATAGAGAGTTTCTCATCTGCAAATGAAACATTTAAACATTTTATTATTCAATAGGTGTTAGCACTATCACCACCACATCATCATCAACCCATTAGTGTCCCACAGCTGGACACCGGTCTCTTCTCAGAATTAGAAGGGCCATAGTTTATTCCGCTGGCCAAAATGTGGATTGGTTGACTTCACACACCTTTAACAATTTTACAGAGAACTATCAGGTATGCAGGTTTCCTCGCGATGTTCTTTGTCACCGTTAAGGCAAGTGATAATCAATACTGTACCCTATTAATTTAATTAACCATCATAATAACACCTTAACAATTCAATTTCGCAGCGAGAAAAAACCTAGCATCTCCGGCTCCTCTCACTTATACACTTTCCCCCTCCGGCTCTACCAACATCTACAGCGACCCTCCTCTTCGGCACCCATCCTCCTCTTCACTAAGTCAAATCAGTCTACCGTAACAAACAACTTAAAAAAATACCTGAACCGTTCATAATTTCATCGCCAAGAACACACTTCATTCCATAAAACTCGTGCGCAGCCAATTCGGCGCAAACCGCCCCGCCGGCAAATAGAATTGTCTCCATAAGCGCTTCGATGATAGAGAGAAATGAAATATATCTGAACACCTAAAAATAATAAAAATAAATTTAATTCAAATTCAAAAACAAAATGAGCAAATAGACTCCAAATACAATCATACAAAAATTTGAATAAATTGACACGATTCTACATTTTCTAGAAAACTAGGAAATGTAGAATCGTGTCACTTTATTTTTGTGTGTGTGAAGTCAATTTTGACGCGTTCATTAGTTTAAGTTAACATAGACTTAAATAAAAATCCGGCAATGCACTGGCGACTCCTCTGGTGTTGCAAATGTTCATAGGCGACGGTGACCGCTTTCCATCGGGTGGCCCGTCTGCCTTATCACTAGGTTAAACATTTTTATGCTTATGTCCACTGATTTTTTTATTCCTCAGTTACATGTATCGAGTGCCACCCCTAAATGGACATAACGTAATTTGGTTTCCGATCCGTTTTTTTTTCATTTCTTAGCTGTAGCAAACGGACGTGCAGACCCCCTGATGTGGTCACTGCAGCACATAGAGATGTAACACATATAACCTCGAACAGAACTTAAGTCATATCGGAGATCGTATGTAGATGCGTGGCTACTCCTGAGGACTAAAATGATTGCCTCGCAGTAGGTGTACCGGGCGACAGCATCTCTTCAATTGAAACACAAGAACTATTTCGCGGCGGATTGTGAGGGCGGTGGTGGTACCACCCGGTTCTACCACCTAAACATGTGTCTGGATACTAAGACAAAATGAGCAAATAAACTCCAAATACAATCATACAAAACATTGGATTCAAAAACAAAATGACCAAATAGACTCCAAATACAATAAAATCATACAAGACACTTTTCGTTATCATAAAAGTTAAATAGGTGAATATAAATAGTTAATTTTTTAAGTGTTTTGTATTGTGACGCGGTTATTAGATCCGATCAGTGTGCCTTTTATATCTATTAGGAGTCTATCATGTTACTATATTACTGTTACGTTTTTATGTACTTAACGAGTAACTTACTCCGGTTTTGTTGAAATTTTGAACAAAAAAGAAATATATCATAAGCATCACTCTTATGATCAGGCATATGAATGAAAACATCGTCTGAAAATAATATATTTATTAATGGGGCTAAAATAATACACGCAAATTAGATTTAACTTTGAAAAATATAAGGGACATTTATTTTTAGTTGAAAGGATTCTTTTACCATCGCCACACCTATTTCTGTCTTGGCAGTAGTTTTAAACGCTGCTGAGTTCTGGTTTAAATGCTAAGTGAGAGACACTTACACGAGGCGTTCTAATTTAGTCCACAGGGATATCACGCTATCACAAGCTATTACAATTTTACAATAGAAATTTAGAAGCAGTGAACACTTAGTGGTAAGACCCGATGATCGGAGGTTCGAATCCTCGGCATGTATCACGGATTTATCGAAACAAAAACACAAAACAAAAAACGTAAATAAAAGTTTTGTGCAGACCCATTGATGTTAACACGTTGACTGCGGCGGCTAATATTCGAAACAATCCACCCATGCGGCGCGCAACACAATAGGAGTGTTCCAGTATGGCGGCACACACTGTATGCGTGCGAGCCGCACGGGTGGCGCGGACAGTAAAACACGACAGATGCGTTTGCTGCAGTTAAGTGCTCACTGCAACCCATGAACACCCACATCTAACCTCAAACAAGACTGAAGATAATGCGTCACTACTCTTGAGGACTAAGATGATCGCCTCGCTAAGTGTGCCCGGCATCCGCACTTCTCAAACTGAAACACAAGAAGTTTCAGGGCGGATTGTGAGAGCGGCGGTGGTCACTCCCCGAACGAACTGCACGTCTACCGCATATAAAATTGAATAGCATAGTTCTAGTAAACGAGCATGAACTCCTCCTCATCGTAAGTCCACTGCTTCCCATGGAGAATGTAATTAATTCCAAATAGGATACAAGTCCTATCTGATGCCGATCATATGCGTCGTTATACTTGAAAAACAAACTTGAAACGGCTCGAATGTATCTCTCTCTCTTACCACACCTTTTGCAAGGCAGAATTACGTGGATCAGTGCTGCCTCTGGAGACAAACCCCAAAAAGTATTCTACCACAAATTAACTACCACGAAGAAAAACATAGTGAGGAAATATAAATGCTTGAGAGTTCTCAAAGGTGAGTAAAGTTTACTTATCCATACAGGCCAGTGCGGAGCACTGTGGCCTTATGTTCTCAACAGTGAAACAGTAATGGTTTGTTGCTAATGATGATGATGACGGACTGAATGATGATGACGATTATTATGATGACCATGATGATGACGATGACGATTATTATGATGATGATGACGATGACGACGATGACGACGATGACGACGACGATGATAATGATGACGATGACAACGACGACGACGATGATGATGATGATCATAGATAGATACAGATTTACCGTTCCCTTTACATATATATTCGTATCATCAAGACTATCCATCAGATTTCGGTATCCATGTAAAAACTTTTGTAATATATGGAATTTATCATCAACTGGACAGTTTCTGGACATAGCGTTCAGGTTGCGATTGATTTTGTGCATCCGTTTCCAAAATGTTTCGTAAATAATCATTTTCGAAACGTAATTCAAGGAGCAAGACATTAAACATAACACAATGGGAAAAGGATAATTTATCCATTGAAATTCAGAAGTAAATAATACGTTAACGACTTCCGTCACACATTTCATACCAAAATACAAAGTTAACAAATCAAACGTCGCCCGTCCATCTTGAAAATCGATTTTCCAGCAAATGGCTCTATCGATGGTTCTGACTTTAGAGTAAAACTTTTCCAAATAGCGTTCTTCAAAACATATAGACGTCGAGACATTGATAAAAAATTCGAATATGTTGATCGAATGAAAAATTTCAAAGTGATTACTATGTATAAGTAACTTCGAATACAAAACGGTTATTAATACTAAAATTGCAACGACATATATTCTTGCTAGCGTATTGATGAATTTAGATGAACTTAATTTATAATAGTGACCGAACAGAAGTCTTGCGTTCATGACACATTTGATGTGCGACATAATTCTATGATGGTTTTCTTTCTATTTATGCTTCGACACGCGGCACGCGGGGAATGTGAACCTATCCACTAACGACAAAGTGTAGTTACTGTATGAAGTAGTTATTAACAGGCAATACAATAAAAAGTCTAGCCTTTTAACCCACTTTCAACAGCGAATAACTTGATGCATAGTCTGTATCAATGTAACGCTTTCTATACTCATTCAGCTACGCTAGGATTCCTTGTGTCGAAAGTGACATGGGCATAGAAAGAGAGTGTACTTCTCATACCCAAACCCCAAGAAATCGTTAAATTTATCGCTTTCACGTCTGCCCGGCCAGGGATCGAACCAGGAATCCTTTTGTGTACACCGGTCTCACGTCGGTATAATGACAACTCCACAACGCGAGTTGTTTTTTCCTCTTTTTTCAGTCGACTCCAGAAAAGGAGTTTATCCATAGAAACATACTACTGACTCTTACAAGTATTCTCTCAGGTCTTTCTAGCCGTTGAAAAGTTAGCGTTTAGCTACAAACATGCCTGTCACTTAGATAGCTAGTTAGTGTTATGGATTTATTTCTCCCACTTCCGAGTTCGAATCCGACGCACAACTGATTTTCGAAGTACATTACTTGGAATTAACAAATTACATATGAATAACGTTAAACCTACATGGTGGAATTTCTCGGGGAAAATTCTCAAGAAACTATGTATATACAAATTATTGATGGTCTCAAAGTAATTTTATTTATTCCTTTGTCGAAGAAACATACATTCGCTTATCGCTTACCAGTTTGTTGTCCGACAAGTCAATCGAAGCACTTTAATCATGTGCAATATAATTTACATAGGTTTCCATGGAGTCAACACGCAAACAATATTTTTAAATAACTGTCTTGATGAAAATATTATGGTAATTTTACTTTAAAAGGACAACCGATATAACTAGTATTTATTATTTTGGTATTGATTGCATGTATGTTATCCGTCGATAAGGAGATTTTATGACTTCACTATTCTTTCTATTATTCTTATTCATTCTTTATCTTCCTATTTTTCGTGGAACTTACCGGTCGAAAATTCCGAATCTGGAATACGTGTAAACGTCAAATATAATTTTTTTTTTTTGGCATAGAAGTAGCAAACGAGTATGACTTGATGATATGACGGTAAGTGGTCATAGTCGCCCATGGACATATGTAATCAGGCTCAAATAGAATTGAAGTTTTAGCCGAGATCGCCTGAAGATGGATTGCAACCATTAAGGACTAAATTGTAACACCTTATTATGTATCTGTTACCACGCGTTTCAAACTGTATAAATATATTAAATAAATCATTTAAAAATGCTTTCTACATTCATAGCCCCAAAGTAGGAGTAGGCCTATGACGTGGGTGTCATGGTTAAAGATAAGTTCATAAGTGCCGAAACCCAGAACAGAAATCTAAATTCATCATTTAAATGTCTCCCTAGCCCGGAACTGAACCCGGAACCCTCTGCGTGTCACAGCAATATGGTAACCGCGGCGCCAAACAGATCGTCAAACATAAAAATATATATACAATTAAGCAGTGGCAGCCTAGTGGTTAAGATTTCGGCCTCTCACACTGGAGGTCCGAGGTTCGAATCCCGTACGCATATATGATTTTCTGATTTTTCGAATTCATGTCCGTGTTAAAAATAATTTATCATTTATTTCTACGGTGAAGGAAACCTGCTTTCCTGAGATTATCTGTAAAGTTCTTGAAGGCGTATGAAGTCTACCAATCCGGACTTGGCCAGCGTGGTGGACTGTGGCTTGACTCCCATTCTGTGAAGAGAACCGTGCCCAGCAGTGGGACAATAATAAGTTGATGATGATTATGATATAATATAGAAAGAATATAATAAAGAAAATATATACGTACATATTTATTCAATCTTCCCACTAACTTTATTTCTTATTTCATAGCGCCATTTCTACAGCTTTTGAGTAGTTCAACTTTTCCCAGACAGGAAATTAAACCTGCGAGAGACTGCCAAGAAACTTAATGCAGTTATTGCCCTTCTCAGTTTTACTTTATTTATTTTATGATATTACTGCAGATCAATCTTTTTATTCATTCATTGAAAGTGACTGCAGCGAGGCGCGCACAGCCCCGCGTCTTGCATAGACCGTAACCGATCTACGAAGTTACGCAACGTCGGGCACGGTCGAGAGTTGGATGGGTGACCGCAAATCTATAATAATAATGTAACTAATAATAATAAATTACCAATAACTGTAAAGTTTTGTTTGTTTGTTTTTTCGTTTGTTAGTTTGATGGCGCTAATCTCTGAAACTACCAGTCGGATTGGAAAAAATCTTTTTAAATTCAACAGGTTATTTGTCGAGGAAAGTTTTAGGTTATAAGAGATGACAATACGATTCTTATGAGCGGAACAATTAGTATGCAAAGTTTGGGTAAAAAAAGTACGCGAAATGAGACCGAACACGCGTATGTGGGCGGACGGTGTGGCCAGTGGTTCTTATTCAGGCGAATGATGTTGCGGGCATCAACCAGTGGGGGGCTAAATTTCATGCGTACTTGCATGCTTTGAAGTCGTTACAACTTTGTAGGACGTCTTGTTGTCGGTTTAATAACATCCGACACAGGTTGGCCACTAACCCGTATCTCTACCCATCCGCATTAGAGTAGCGCACTGGAGTAGGTAAAACCCCATCAGAGGTTATTTAAGCTTGATAAGACCTATGTCGACCTTCAATCCTATACGGAGATAATTACAGATGCCCATGGACGGCCGTGACCATTTACCATCGAGAGGACAGGATGCTTGTTTGCTACTTGGTGCTATTGAGATGCGTGCCCGGACCTACCGCGTAAGAGGCCGTAATCTTACCACTAGGCTATGGCCGCTCATCGCTGTTTTTGTGATATAATATGATTAATATCACAAAAACCAAAGGAAAATGGATTACCTACTAAAACTATGCAATGTAACTGAAGTAACTGAACAATATGTCATAGTCACGTGACAGCGTTTTATGTAAGAAGAGTAACAAACAAGTGTGCATCACCTGATGTTGAATGGTCACTGCAGCTCATTGTCACCAACATCTAACTTCAAAAAGGACCGAAATCCTATCTGAGGTCGGACGTAGTTACGTCACTACTCCTGAAAATTAACATGGTCGTCTCGCTGTAAATATACTAGACAACCACACTTCCCCAACCGAAATAAAATAATTGTTTCACGGCGGATTATGAGGACGGCGTTGACACCTCGCCGGACGATCTATAGTCGTCCTGTGACGTATAGACTGATTATTAAATGACTGTTTGCTACCCGCCAATCGACTCACGCCATTACTACCACGGTAGGCTCGAGGGACGGAAGTGTTGCAAGTGCGATAACCGACAACAGATTGTTTTATTCACACTAAACGCCCTGGACCAAACATGGAGACGTAACATTGGCGACGAGGGGGGATTACTCCTAAGGTAAGCTCGAGGGACGGACGTGTTGCAAGTGCGATAACCTACAACAGATTGTTTTATTCACATTAAACGCCCTGGACCAAACATGGAGACGTAACACCTCCCACCTATAATGTGATTTACATCAGACTGAAACAATTCCGCAATATGTCATAGTGACACGACAACCCGGTCGTTACGAGAGTGACGGAGTAGTGACTGGTGATGGATGAACGGGCGAGAGTCGCGTGTCACACCGATTTGCACTCGTTCGTCTCGCGAAATATTTAACGAGACCGCGTGCGGGCGAATATGATTCTTATTGTCAATCTCCGTAGCTGATAGCAGTCGTAGCTAGGAAGTTTTGCGAAGAACATACGACAATACTTAATACATACATAATTTTTAGGTAGTGAAAGTAAGAAACGAGCATGCGGTCCACTTGTTGGTAAGTAAGTGGTCATTGCTGCCCATGGACATTTGTAATCAACACCAAATAGTACTGGAGTTCTATCTGAGGTTGACCACAGATTTCTTGCTAACCCTTATGAACTAAATTGAAACGCTTCATATCAAAACTCTCTCTTACGGCACCCTTCAATCTAGAACACAGCAGCAACACTGTAGGTTGCAAGGCAAACATAGGTGTGGCGTCGGTGCCTTCGGTGTCGAACCACGAAGAATTCTACCACTTTTAACCGTTACCTGTACCGTCGATACCGATATACAGACACTGTATATCGGTATACAGTCACTGTACAACTGTTAGCCCTTTGTAAAAAATAGTTAAATAGGTCATTGCCCTCACAATTCGCCATGAAGCAATACTTGTGTTTTGGTTGGAGAGGTGCGGTTGTCACTTATAAGCGAGGCGACCTCTACGTAGCGCACGTACGTACGACCTCAGATAGGGCATCAGTCTTGTTTTAGGTTGGGTCAGGATGTTCATGAAATGCAGTGACCAATTGTTTTTATGTTTGAAGAGTAGCAAACGATTTTGCAGGTCCTATATATTAAGTGGCCACTGCAGCCCATATACACTCAAATCTGACGTGAATCAACACTGATGTTCTATCTGAGATCGTACGTAGGGGCGTATTTTATTTTTTGTATGTTTGTAAAGTAGCAAACGAGCATGCAGGCCACCTGATGTTAAGTGGTCTCCGCAGCCCATGGGCACCCACATCCAATCCCAAACAAAACCGAAGTTCCGTTTGAGGTTGTATATGGATGCGTCAACACTCCTGAGGACTATGATGGTCGCCTCGCTATATGTGTGCCTGGCAACCGCACCTCTACTACTACTATTTCTGAGGACTGAGATTTTCACTTCGCTTTAAGTGTGCCCGGCAACTTCTCCAACCGAAACACCAAAAACTGATTCACGGCGGATTATAAAGGTGGCGGTGGTACCTTCTCGGTCGAACCTATATTTCTACCACCTATCACCTTAACATCAAGTGTACGCTCGTTTCCTACTCTTAAAACATAAAAAAGTATAATCTTGACACGGTCGAGACGATTTAGCTCATATGAGACAACATAAGAGCAGGTCGCATCTGGCAGAAACACCTGACCGGATAACCCAGTTAAAATTCAGCTCACATGTGGTGGAATGAGAATTAATGAAGGATATTGTGGAATTCAGTTGTTGACACTTTCTGAGACGAAATTTTGGACTTATCAAGAGAACAGTTTACGATAATACATGTTATGTAATTTTATGTTATGTACTTTTTATGTTATGTACTACTATTTATGTTATGTACTTTTTAGCGAAAAGGGAACCCTTACAGGGTCACTTAGTTGTCTGTCTGTCTATCTGCCTGCCTGCCTGTCTGTCTGTCAAGACCCTTTTGCTCAGGAACACGTAGAGGTATCAACTTGAATTTAATATCAAATACCGTCTGTATGTCTGTCTGTCAAGACTCTTTTTCTGAGGGCCGCGTCGAGATATCAAGTTGAAATTAATATCAAATACTCAGGTCTGCAATTCCTTGGAGCTGTGACAAATCAAGCTTCTAAGTCAACGCAATCAAAAAATACGGCCGGTTTTTTTATGTAAGAAGATTAGCGAAAAAGCGTTTAGGCCACCTAATGTTAAATGGTCACTGCAGCCCATAGACATCCACATCTAACTTCGAAAAGGACTGATATCCGTATTTAAGCTCGTACGTAGATGTGTTACTATTCCTGAAACCTAAGATTGTCCCCTCGCAGTGAGGGTACGAGACAACCACACTTCCAAGGAAGCACAAGATTTGCTTCCTTTAGAAGTATGATATAGAGTTATTATAAAAGAATTATAATTAAAAAAAAACTAAAGAAACATGCTTCAAGGCACTGTTATTATACAGTTACAGGCGCGTAGCTACGGCCGTGCTTATTATGAGCTTATGATCTTGGCGAGAATACCAGGTCATGAAATTATTGTACTGTCATAGAGTGTGTGTTTGAATCGCAAGATGGCGTTACATTGCCTATATAGATACATATAGGTGAAGCTAATAAAAGTGTGTTAGAAAATCAGTCAACTGAGTATCCGACCGCGCATAATGAAAGGTTGCGAAGACAGGAACAACCATCACGGTTCGTTCGAAATTCGAAGTTAATAAATAATAAACAGATGGAATATTTAAAAACGATTGCATATAAGTGACAAATATTGTACACATCACCACACCTACACATATTTTTACACACTCAATTTACTCCACTTTGCTTGAATAACTGATTGAATAACTATATACTTGAGTAAATGTTTTTTTTTTATCCTTTAGTTACATGTAAGACGGCAGACAACTTTTTTTTTCATTATTTCACTAGATAATTTTATAGCGTGAAGCGTTAGTATTTATAGTCTCCGAGTAGAATGGCTGTGACATATGGACGGACACGGACAGAATATATTTATGTGTATTTGAAGAGTACCCAACAAGCGTGCAGGCCACCTAGATTTAACCGGTCACTGCACCCCACGGACGCCCACATGTATCCTCCAAACAAATCTGAAGTTCTATCTGAAGTTATACGTAGATACACTACGCTCGAGGACTAAGTTGTTCGCCACGTTGCAGGTGTTCACGGAATGACCAAATTAAAATTCGTTTCTGGCCTTTTAGCCACGGAACTCTACAATGGCGTTAAAATAGCTGTCATTCTGCTAGCACTGCTGACAATATATCATCCATTAACCATTGACCCATTAATGTCCTACTGCTGGGCACAGGTCTCCTCTCAGAATGAGAAGGGGTTAGGCTTTAGTCAACCACGCTTGCCAAGTACAGATTGATGGACTTTACACACCTTCGAGAACTTCACAGAGAACTCTCAGATGTGTAGGTATCCTCACAACGTTTTCCTTTACCGTTAAAGCAAGTGATTAGAGGTGCGTGCGGGGTTCGAACCCCGGACACTCAGAGCGGGGCCGTATAGGCCGCAAAGAGACAATATATACGACATAATAAATACCCCTAGCGGTCAATAAAAGATTTTGGCTCGTTATCTCGATTAGTACTCACGATATTAGTGGGCACAAATCGACTCGTGTACCAGCACATTTGGCAGCGCCGGCCGGTGTTTTCGCATCGAATGGCGAGCCCCGCTGCCCCAGTTGGCTGTAATGTCCGACGTGGCGCTTCGAATCACTTCCGCGATACAAATACGTCTAGTTTTTGGCAAAATTTATCGCCGTAATAGATTTGTGGTTAGCCAAAGGAGATAAATCTCGTTTTATAATTATAAATTACTATTATCACCATCGATCCACTGTCGTGCGGGGTTTCCCCTCAGAGTGGGATTGGGCTGTAGTGCACTGTAGGCATGTCAGCGGTGAATTTGTAGGCATGTCGGTTTCCTTCTTTTATATATTTATATTTTTATGTATATGTATCATGTTTTGTCTATAAATGTATTATGTGTATTTTTAAAGAAGTAAAAAAGAATCACTCATTTGTCTCAAGCGTAAGTACTATGAAGATGACAATAAAATAATAATAATGATTTTTTTTTCTTACTCTGTGGAAAATTTTCTTTACCGTATGAAGCAACTGATAATAAATTCAAAGACCCTATCTTTGAAATGCGTGCGGAATGGAAACCCGAGCCGCAGCACGAGACCGGAATCTTGTCACTGGGCTATCACTGTTGTCATGTAAGGTGCGTATTGAAATTATATTATCACTTTAACGGTGAAGGAAAACATCGTGAGGTAACTTACATATCAGAGTTTTCTGTGATGTCCTCAAAGATGCGTGAAGTCTACCAACCCGACGGCAACATAACAAAATGAAAAAAGAGCCTAAGCCGTATGTGTTTGTCTTTAAACTCCAACCAGTAATACGTTCCATAACAATTCCGTTACATACGATGACCAGTTGATGAATAATTCCAAGTCGTTTATTTCCAACCACTACTAAATTAAAACGACTTTAATAAATAGCAAAATAAATTTAATACCAATGTATTAAATGTGTCAAGATCCAAACATCAGCTCAATCCGCGCTGAGCTGACCAGTTCTAGCTTCGACGAGACCTAGTAGCCTAGTTGGCGCCCCTCACCGCCTCTCGAACACGCCCCGCGTGACGTCATAGATGCAGTGACCAGACTTAGCGTGATATCATCTATCCACACCGTTTGTTTCAAACTTTGGTTATATTGTAGTTTAACTCCCCCCGCGCCCTAAGTTGCTTAACTTTGTAGTACCGTCACGATCTACACAAGCCGCGAAGCTTATATATTTAAGTATTTATTAATTTATTTACACTTTATTGTAAGATTTTTACAATGTCCGACTTAATAGTGTAGCGACATTCTTCATCATATTGTCTTTATTAAAGTATATTAAATCTATTACAACAAATTCCATATCCATCAGCACCAGTAAATGTTTGCAATATTAAACTCTTCACCAATATCACACAAATGAATACACAGATGAGGAATAAATAATTCTCCAGGAAAATTAGAACGAAATATTTCCTGTATATTAACACGCCATGAATTATTATTACCAAGAAATATGGCTCATGATTCAAAATTACGTAGATATAATATCCCGTAAACTATATATATTAATACGTGAAGAGAAAACCTCGTACCCTTTAAAGAGAAAACTTTGGTATAGTGATAATTTTAAGCTAATGTTATCGCGGAGATTATACATTTTTATATTTTGTAACGAGTACTCACGAGTACTAACGAGTAACCACTGGATTGAATTACACAAACCTCAGGTGATCTCTGCTGAACGCCAGTACTATCCACGTTTAGTAAAAGAGGCAATAGAGATCAAAACACCCTAGAAACTTCAACAGAGAAGATGGTTTTGAGTTAGCGCAAACGTGGAGTCCAGTGGTTAGCTTATGTAAACCGCAAATAGTGCAAAGTTCGGTGCGTAAAGATACAGTTAGTG
>DWKL01002336.1:0-12873 GCA_018249415.1 Phareas burnsi | reverse complement strand
TTTTTGTAATTGACTTACTTCGTGGGTCTGTTATTTTATTTATTTATTTATTTTATGTTTGTAGAGTAGCAAACGAGTATACACGCCACCTCATGTTAAGTGGTGACTGCAGGCCATGGACACCAACATTTGATCTCAAACTGGACCGAGATTCTATCTGAGGTCGTATGCAGATGCGTTACTACTCCTGGAAACAAGGATGGTCGCCACGCTGCAAGTGTACCCTACAATCGCACCTCTCCAATCAGAAAAACTAAGACTGCTTCAAGGCTTCTTAGTACCTTAGTGTGCGGCTATGGGCGTAGAAAGAATTTGTTTGTTTGTTTGTATGTTTGTTTTTATTTGTATGTTTGATTACTTATTTATTTGTCTGACTGGGAGTCGAACCCGGTACCCTCTGCGTATCAGACCGCTGTAGTTACCTCCACGCCACACAGATCAATTAATGTTGATTAAATTATTAAAATAACAAAAACATTTTTACACTCATCGACTTCTGGAAGCCATCAACGCAGTGTACTCTAACCTTTTGGTATGATACGAACTCCTTGCTTTCACTTCCAAAATGTTTAGCTTTAGCACTATTTATCAGAACACAACGGCGCAAAGAGCGCTAGAGCTGACTAGAGCAGGTAGAGCTGAAAGAGTTACTGACTAGAGCAGTCTAGTTCGATGTCCGATCATTTTTTAACATTGTTTTCGGTGACATAACAGTTAAGCCTAAAATATCACTTATCCCCTTTCGTCGGTTGTCGTCGGCGCGTGCGATATACAATTGGACGTTTAAAAATAATCGTGTTCCCAGAACGATCAGTCCGGGTTCCAGGTATCGGGCGATCGACGAGTTATGAGTTGTGGGAGTTAGTGGAAACAAAGGATGTATACAAAGTAGGTACTTATAATGGATGTAGATTTCATTTCGACTCTGGGTATTCGTGTATTTTTGTGGACATGGCACCCAGAGTGTAATTTGTAAAAAGTTGTGATTGTTTATAGAGACCTTATGTTCCTTTATACGTTAACGCTAAATAATAGTGTCTGCTTTTATTCAGTCCTTTCGATCATAATAAATATTATTTGTAAAATCATTAAGTATGTTATAAATATATACTTAATCGTTTATATATACATAGGTGGTATTTCCCCGGACGAACTATAGTTCTACCACCCATAAAGTTATTACGTTTTCTTAATTTTGCAATCCACAAATATTTTACATGAAAGATATCCAGAACTCGTCAAATATACTCTCGTAATGGTTCATCCTTACTAATATTGTGGCCCCCATCCATCCACATTGGAGCGGCGTGGTGATGTATGCTCCACGCCTTCTCCAGTTGCGAGGAGAGATCTGTGCCCAGCGGTGGGACATAAAAAGGGTCGTAGCCATCATTATAATATAGAAAGTCTACTTATTTGCTCTGCTTTGACGGTTCAACTACTCAAGCAAAATTTATAATATATCAGTAAAGTGTAGTATAGTATAACAGTATAGGACGAATATATACGTGCAGTTCGTGTAGAGAAAACAAATATGCCAGGATTTTGAAATAAAAAAGCTTTTTTTTCATAATTTCGAACAACTTGAAGGGTTTATATAAAAACCGCAGATGTTATTATCTTTACGATATTACGTTTCTACGGATGATCTCAAAGGTAACAAGAAAAATTAAAAAAGTGTAAATCGAGTACAGTAATAATAATAAAAAATGTCACCCCGGACCATAACAACGAATCAATTGAAATCTTATTCCTGAAAATCGGATGAGTGGTTCAAGCGCTACGGAGAAACCCACATACAAACATACATAGACTGCTAAAAACATATCCCTTTACATTTTCACGCGATTCCAACTTCGCTATAGTCGGGTGGCAATATCAAAACTAAGGAAGATCAATACTGTGTCCGATATCGTTTGGCCTCAGTGCCCTAACGTTATACAGCGGTGGTTTAAAAATAACCACTCTGGACGATCGGTACCGGTTCCGAGAACAATTGCTTTGGTGCTGTGCCTTTTGATCTCGACAACTGGATATTATTTCCAGGGATCGATTCGATTCCAATTACTTGGACGACGGTTTGTAGGTCACGGTGTGGAATGGTTTTTGGATTTGGCTGGATTTGAAGTTATAAGGAGGTACATTGTTTTTTTTTACATAGAATTAGCAAAGGGTGCGGTCCATCGAGAAGAGTGGCCAAAGAGCATGCATGCCACTTAATGTTAAGTGGTTATTGCAGCCCACCGACACATATCTAACCTCATACACGGCTGAAGGCCTATCAGAGGTCATACGTAGATGTGTTACTACTCTCAAGAAGTAAGATGGTCGCCTCGTAAGTGTAGTTATCAACCGCGCTTTTACAATCGAAACACGAAAAAATATTTACGGTATATTGTAAGAGCGATTGCTACTTCTACGATTTATATAAATAAAAAGGAGATTACTCTCAATCTGGACTGAACTATGATTTCGGCAGAACACCAGATGAATGCACGCACCGGTGAATCATGAAACCGAACATAAATCAATTAAGATAGTTCCATTCATGTAACATTTCGTTCTCAATGGCGTTATTAATCTTGTTTACAAGAGCGTAGGTGAGGACAAGGCAGGGCCGCGCGCTACAGGTGCCGGACATGTAAATATGACTGATGGACACACAGACGTTTGGTGAGTTCATTTATCTAGTTCCTCGATCATACAAAATGTAATAATCTACGCTGACGGATTTGAATGTGGTCGGACCTTTTGTGAACCTTTTGTGATTAAGCTTATCAGAAATTGTCTTTAATTCGTGGTATAACAGTAGCAAAGACATGCATCTGTAATCGGTTTCAAATAATACTTTAATCTAATTTGTAGTTGATTACGAAAATCATTGAACGGAAGTGGCCATTCACCATAGGATGGGCAGCATGCTCGGGTTTCTTTTATATGTGAGAGGAGCAAACGAGCGTGCAGGTCACATGATGTTAAATGGTCACTGCAACACACCGACACCCACATCTAAACCTTGAACAGGATTGAAGCCCTATCCTGAGATGGTACATAGATATGTCACTATTCCCGACTAAGACGGTCACCTCGCTGTAGGTGTACCCGATAACTACATATCTCCAACCGAAACACAAAAATTGTTTCAAGGCGATTTATGAGAGTGGCGCTGGCACTTGCCTGGATGAACTGCAGTTCTACCATCTATTAATTGCCTACCTGAAGTCGGCCACAGGTACATTGCAACCCTTCAGAACTAAGTTGGACTTGCACAAATGTCTCTCCCTTACCCTTCAAATCTGAATACAGTAAAGTTAAAGTGTTGTTGATGCTTCCAGAGTCGAACTAGGAACTTTTAGCGCCTTGAACATAGTTGATGTTATTTTAATTAATCGTTTATATTGTGTTAAATTATTTGTGACTTTTGCAAGTGGGATGCAGTTATTCCTCTGTGCCATCTTTGTCGTTAATGTCACTACATTGTCGAGGTTAGTCATGGCAAAACGGAAACTAAGAGCAATAATTACATATACCAATTGGGGGCCCTGGGGTTAATGTATCATATATCCAAATCAATGAAAATGTATTTTTTAAATTGTAATTTTTCGAACTAATTGGAAATTATCACTACATGTAAAGATTAAGGAAAGCATTGTGAAAAAACTTTTATTATCTGAAAGCTCTTCATAGTGTTCTAAAACTCACGTGAATTCTATTAATCATTAATTGGCTAGCATGAAAGGTTGTGACCTTAAAATACCCCTCTTTCTGAAGGCACTTCCCCAGCAGAATGTGTTCGTCACTTACCTCAATCTTCGCTGATCTGATTCAAAGTTTTACGGTAGTTATTGTAGTTTTTCTTTGTAAAATTCAAGTTAACAATAAAAACAAACAATGAAGTAATACCAAATGTGACTTTAGCAAATATCAGTGGTGACATCATCCTTAGGAGTGGACCAGTCTTTAGCATTCGTGATCTGGTTTTGTTATTATGTAGTGTATATTAATTATTATTCTTCGGCAAGATTTGACTAATGACACAAGTTTAGTGTTGATTTTTCTGGAGATTCTAATTTTAGAGTAATAGAGTTTTTGAGTGTGATTGTCTAATGATAAGATTCAAGCCTGTCACGCTCAGGATCCGGGGTTTAAATCCCCCACGCACCTCTAATTTATCGAAGTTACACGTGTTTGAAAATTTAATTACACTTGTTTTCATGTCTAAGGAAAAACATTGCATCTCAAAGTTGTGTGAAGTCTACCAATTCGCGTTTGGCCAGCATGATGGACTATGCCCTAACCCTTTTGAAAGGAGGCCTGTGGCTAGAATTAGTACATTAACGGGTTAATGCTGAGGTTTTTTGCAGTTTCGAATATACGAAGAGAATTAATTATAAGACCCAGTTCAGTAGTTATCGAGGACTTTTGGCATACATTTGGCATTGCAATGGATTAAATTAGTTTCTCTACGATTTTCCTCGACTTCTTCTCCTTCGGCTGAATGGATTTCCTCCTTCCTATTATTACGGAATTTAAGAAAATAATGTTCACTATTGAAATTATATTAATTAAACGATATAGTAACAACTGCGGGATTTATAGTAAGAAAAGGCCCTGCATCTCTGGTTTCTTTTATTTTTATATACGCTCTCTGGCAACGTCTAGCGAAACTGCCCTCCTCTTCAGCACCTACCTTTATCTTCAATATGTCAAGTTAAATCATCTCTTCTACCGTAACACTATATTAAATTTCATCTTCCATCCCGTAGCGCAAGTACAGTCATCGGGCATTTCACTGTCATCCGATCAGATCTCCAATTAGTAGGACGAGCTGTAATATTTTTCCTATTTCTTCCTGAGGATTATCTCGGAACGTTTGATATTAGTGAGTTGGCGTTATCACACACATCAAGCTGGAATATGGCAGCGAAAATACTAATACCTTATTAATGTTCGCGCAATCCCGCAATTGAACCCGGAACCGTTTGCGTGTTAAGCCGGTATATTGACTACTGCGCCATGTTGCTCAAATAATATTATTAATAGTATATAATATTATACAGAATTTGATGAAATATTTACAACGTTCAGTTGACTTGGCCGCAAATTGGACGTAAGTAATAAACGGGGTTTCCTTACCGTGACCTTATGTGTCCAGCGTTTATCTTGTTTGCGTTGCAGTGCCTTGAAGTCGGACTTCTGATATGAATCGGTTTCCACGAAATAACTTGCGTTGATCGGTAAATGAGGTGTTTGTTTATAACAAGCCCTTACCTTTGATTTTTTGACCAAATTCACCTTTTTTTTTCCATTGAGTCACCTAATGTTAAGTGGTCACTGCAGCCCATGGACACCCACATCTAAGCTTAAATAACTAAAGTCCTATCCGGGGTCTTACATAGATGCGTCGCTACTCCTGAGTACTAAAACGGTCATCGCTGTAAGAGTACTCGACAACCACTCTCAAGAAAAACACAAGAATTGCTTCACTACGCATTTCGAGGGCGGCGATGGTGGCTCCCCGAACGAGTTATAGTTCTAGGGGGTAGATCGTAATATATTACAAACATTCGGGTTTAGAAGAAATGAGTACATTTTAATGTTTTAATCAATCGTCAATGAAATGTCGAAATTGGTTTAGCATTTTAAGATTAGCCAATACACAATTGTATATTATCTTTATAGGTGGTAGAGCTGTTGTTCGACCGAAGAGGTGTCACCGCCGTCCTCTTGATGCCTGTTGAATACCGATCAAACAATTCTTGTGTTTCGGTTAGAGAGGTGTGGATGTCGGGTATACTTAGAAACGAGGCGACCGTCTTAATACTCAGAAGTGGTAATGTATTTACGTACGCCTTAGATTTGACTTTAGTCCTGTTTGAGGTTAGATGTGGGTGTCCATGGCTGCAGTGACCGCTTAATTACACATCAGATGGCATGTACGAATGTTTGCTACTCTTTTCACATAAAAAAGAAAAAGACGCAAAGGAAGAACAATATTATTTTGAAATAATGTGGAGACATTTTAATATTATTTATTCGTTTAGAAAATATAACAAGTCTTAATATAATATTACAATAAATATCACAAGTCAGTACTTATCTCTCACGTGGACCATTTACAACAACGTGGCTTCTCAATGACAGATCCTCGGTTTGGATGAAGTCACCCAGCCGCCGGTCATTTATTATTTCCCTTGTCCAAATCTCGCGGACAATGGCGGTGATACGGTCTCTAACGTCATCGTCGGACGAGGTAAACACTCTCCGTATAAACATTAAACATTGTATGAGAGATGATTAAAGAGATTTTCTGGTTTTATAATATGATAACGTCTATTATGGCAGTAGAGTGTATTCATAGATTATAGAGTTTATGCACTATAGACTTTAAAAAAATGGAAATTCATACACGTAAGACAAGAGAGTATTTTGTATATGTAAACAAAGCTGAAAATTTCCACTTGAATTTTAATAAAACAATAAAGGTAAATCTTTTTCAGTTTTCATAAATAATTGAATTAAAAAGAGGAACCAGTAATATTAATTTTTCGAAATTGTATATTAAAGCTACAGAAAAATCCATTATTTATTATTGACCAAAGGCACAGGCGGTTCTTATAAAGTTTGCGTAAAGCCTTTAAAAATTCTTAAAAGCTTGACTCTTTATTTAAAGTGGAATTATGTGACGGGTGACATTTAAACCGATTGAGCAGTTGTTGAGCTGTTTAAATTGAGTGAGCATATAAGTCGATGAGCATTTTTTGTGTGAGTCGCAAACAAACATACAAACAAAATAACGGACAAACAGGCAGAAATAAGAAAAAATATATTTACGTTTAGTAGTCACCAAATAGTTGATATCAATCAGTTTTCAAAAATAACATCAATGTACTAATATTCACATTTATTTATAATTTTTATCATCTTACTTTCGAGAATCGAATCCAAAACCCGTAATAGCAAATTTATTGCCCCATCAATTATTATGAGTTAGAAATATTTATTCATCAGTGTTAGAAGTGTTTGAAATTTTATTAAATTGAAGTGAATTGAAATGAAGCAGTGATAGTCTAATGGTTAAGGTAAGGTAAGGAGAGACCGAACTCTCGCGCCGGGTGTCCGGGGTTTGAAACCGCACGCACTTCAGATTTTTAAATTATGCGCGTATTAGAAATCAATAATCACTCGCTTTAACGGTGAAGGAAAACATCGTGAGCAAACTTACAACTGAGAGTTCTCTGTAAAGTTCTCGAAGGTATGTCAAGTTTACCATTGCGCATTTGGTCTGCGTGGAGAACTATGGCCTAACCATTCGCATTCTGCGAGGAGGCCAGTGCCGAGCAGCAACGTTGATTATGATGATGATCTTATTATTGACTCGCTCCTTCCTCTTTAAATCTGAAACAATAGCCTGGTGTACCCCTAACGTCATCGATCACAAGATAAATATTATCCGATAGAATGTACACCGCGCCGCCAGCGACCGTTTTAGTATCGAATGTTTACAAATTTCTAACACCGCTTGTTGTGTTTGGCTCGTGTTTTGAGCCACCGGCGAACGGGATGTCTTCGGCTGGCTGAGGATAGGTTTGATATCTGATACGCCGCATGTCAAAATTGATGTGGACAAAACGTAATTGAAATTTTATCATACGCTCGTCGACGTTGAGGAAAGCGAGGATCCAGCAAACGACCTCCGTGACGATTGAGACAAGCGAATCGCCTAAGACAAGCAGAACAACAGACAAATTCATCTGAGGTCACAATAACATTTTAATTGTATCGTTAAAATTGGTTTGTATCATTATTTATAAATATTTTATGTAAAATCTCTATAAACGATCATAAAGAACATTGAAAAATTATTGTTACGTCATTACTATTCCACTGCTGGACGCAGGACTCTTTTCGGAATTAAAAAGATTAAACCGTAGTTTACCACGATGGCTAAGTGTAGTCGGATTTGTAGTGAAGAATTGGCTAACCCAACCAAACCCTGTTCCAAAATATTATGAGACGTATGTTTTATGACTTTATGCAAAGTTAGTATACGCGACCTTACGGAAGTTAAGGTTAATCGCACAGACCTTTCCGTAATTTCTGAGAAATCCATATTTTAGTAGGCTACAGGAAAACACTAGAAATATGCTTTTCGATCGAATTGCCTTGCCGCAGTGCTCGGAAATCTATCTGCGCCTTTGACGTAAATACCTAGAAGTTCAATGTTTGACTTGGATCGGGCCTTATGAAAGCAATACAAGAAATTCGGTTGTGGCTTCATACATAGAAATAAAGAGATAGATACGCCTTGCCGTATTCTTAACATGAAAATAGTGAACCCACTCGAATTTAAAATAATTGTTATCGGAAAGCAGACAGAAAATCTTGTACCGTTACAAGTGATGGATTTAATAAGAGAAAACGTTTGAAAATTGATGCCATGTTAATTTTTTACATATTATTAAGGACATCACAATTTTTCAAAAATGTTTAATAACAATGGGATAAGTGAGCGAAGCAAGAAATATAAAGTAGAATCGAAATTCAATGTGAACGTATAAAAAGCATAAATATTTTTATATTATTCACTAATAAGATTCTGTTTCATAAAATGTCCTTATGGTTTCCGATTTTATGGTGATAAATGTTTTTGATTAAACCATTGAATAGAACCATTACTCTCTTCTCAACTATTCTAGTAGTAGGCATTTTTGGGACTCTCAGACGGCTGGTACTCCGGATTTGAATACAAGGAATTGACTTTTTGAAAGTGATGTACGTAATAGAAATTAATGATTACTCATCTTATCTTGGAACGACAGTGATAGACCCTACTGTTACCTCCGTTGTAAAATTTACTAGATCTAGCTGGAACCTCAAACTGTATATTAACCTACCGCGGCCATAGTTAGGAACTAAGTCCTTAATGACACATTATGAGAGAAGATTAATTGTTATGGGGATTGTAATATCTCGATAATAATTCAAAATAAATAGTACCTGTATCTTTCTATCTTTTTAAATCCATGGCTTCCTATAGTTTTTTATTAACTGCTGGTTGGTTTATCGAGAATCTGGATTTCTATCTCGGTTTGTTTTGTAAATATGTCTAAACTGGCGCCTTGGTAATTCTCTAAACCGTAAAATGATCCAATTAGATAAATTCGTTTACGTCTTTTTTAGATTCCCGTCTTCCCTAACTTTCTTGACGTGCAATAGTGCGAAAGAGTTAATTTGAGAATTCAAAGGAAACGTTCATTGATAAAAGTTTACTTGTAGAATTATACACGTTCTCACTGGTATTGGTTATTTTAAAAACATTCGTTTCGTAAAAATAGATTCTTGGCGCGGTTGTAGTGTCGTGTAATAATTTTGTGTTGTCTTGTGTAATGTCTACCAAATTCAGACAACAGTGGTGACGATCTCGATTTAGAAGTTTCGATTTATCATCGCCTCACCAAACACGTATATCAGTTTTAAATGTATTTGCATTTTTAAAGACATCCCATCTTTTCAAGATAATGTCTGCGGTGTGACTTCAGAAATATATTTGATAGAAGTAAATCTTCAGACGGCAACGTTTTATGAATGGAGTGTTAGATTCTTATTTACCGCGTGGGTGCAAGATGTGGATTGAACTTCCTCCTGGAATATTCCTGGAACGTTATAACATGGGACTCTACAAAACAGGTACAAAAAGCTCTTCTAAGGCCGGCGACGCATTGGTGACTCCTCTGGTGTTGCAAATATCCATAGGCGACGGCGGCCTATCCGCTTTATCGGTAGGTTAAGATGTGTCTGTAAATGCCTTCAAATTGGATTGTCCTGTTTACATTTTATTATAAATAGTCAAGAGTGTCCACCGTCTTAATAGTAGCTGTAGTGTTAGATTTATTACATTGAAATCTTTTGTTTGTATTAATTATACTATGCCAATTGATCAAGGGTATCTTTAATCCGTAATTTTTATTTTCATTCGCTAATCATAAACAAGTTTTGAAAATAGAACAGGTAAGTCCATTTGCAAGAAGTTTATTTTGATTTTTATCTGTAAGAATTAAAAGAATGAAGTTCTATCGAAATTACGTTTATATAGCAAACTGTTTGGTTTGTGGTAGAACTTTAGTTAGTTAGTTAGTTAGCTGCCTTCACAATCGGTTATGCAACAATTCTTGTCTTTCGGTCGGGGACGTGTGGTTGTCGGGCACACTTAAGCGACGCGACCATCTTAGTCCCCAGGAGTAGTGACACATCTACGATCACTGTTATGGCTTCAGTCCTTTTCGAGAAGGACATAAGTGTCTATAAACTGCAGTGACCACTTAACATAAGGTATCCTGCTTCCTGATGCTAAGTGGTCAAGGTTGTGGCTGCTACGTTTGCTACCCTTCCATCATAAACTGTACTTTACAAAGTTACTATGATAAATGTTTACGTGTAAATCCTAAATCTAAACAGTTCATCTTTAAATGTATGTCTTCATACAAACCACTCAGAGTTCGTGTGAACTTGTGCAAATCTTAGTTTTCACGGGAAATATCCAGCGTGTGAACCGATGGGTACGGTGTGGAGGTGTAGTGTAACATCAACGGGCGTTTGAGGCGACTCTATTTCGATAGAATCTAATGATTTAAGCAAGGTTGTTCAAAAAAAAAAGTTGTTTCATATGATTTTAAGCTAATATTATCGCGGAAATTATAAATTTTTATAGTACGTAAAGAGTACTCACGATTTGCGGTTTTGAATTGCCTATATTTCGGCCCAGTTGCATGGGCCGCAAATCGTGAGTACTCGTTACATAATATAAAAATAAGTTGTTTGTTTAATATAACTCGCTCACTCGTACCATCAAAATATACTAGAAAAGATTTCGTTTTGGAGCAAAAGTTAACTGAAAACGAAAAGTAGATTGCTTTACCTATTGTCGACTATACGAAACAAGATTTTAATTTGAAATCAAAAAATTGACCCAAAACATAAAACAGATAAGCTTTGTCTATTGTCAAATTCTTATGTATAAACATTGTTTCAGAATTATTTACAGATACACACAATCTTCAATATCTTCAATATTCTCTAGTCTAGATCTATATAATATAATTGCATCCTGAATGTATAGTGACGCCCTATAATTCCATAAAAAAAAAATCAAAATTAAATAAAGTGCTTGTCCTATTAAAGTATCGATCGATGGAATCGGCATCAATAATTTTACCTTAACATCATCAGCATCGTTATCGTCATGGTAATCATTACCATCATCATTATCAACAACAATCACTGATGTTTCAGTCACTCACGGTAGCTATTGTATTATTGACGAACAGAATTATTCATTGAAGACATCAGATGATACTTTATGATTACCTGACATGATACAGATGATATTTCTTGACGGTGTTCTATCATGTTACCAATCTATTATTTTGAGATAATAGGTAATTTACAAAAAGTACTGTATTTTTTATAACAATATTTTTTTGTATTTGATTGGAATTGATATTGATAGTAATATATAAAGTTACATGCAGTGGCATGAGACTCTAAAGCACTTATTATCTTTATCAATTTAATAAAATAAAAAATTGTAAATGCGTAACATAATGCCTTTATCACCTAATGTCTTCAGTTATATCCACCAACAGCGAGCAAATGAGATCCATGGCCAGTGGGACAACAATGCCACTGCTAGACTTAGATTTCTAATCTCATTCAGAGAGAGGGATTATGCCTTCTCCTAGAGCAAAGAGCGAGTGCCTGCCATAGACCTTGTATCTTTTTCTAAACACAAAGTTTTATAAGCGTTAAAGTTACGAAATCCAGACAATATCGCTTTAAACATCTGGTGGACTGGAGCGCCACTTCACAGACACAAAAAACTACAATACGAATCTCGCTTATCTTCACAAATTCCAAACACGTGGTATTAAAATTTAAATAGAACCACTTGAAATTGCCAGTATGTTTATTTGCACCTCCACTGTCCGTAGTACATATGACATGCTTGGTACATTATTGTTCATATTACCATATATAAGATCTAAATATGAAAAATAAATTGAAAAAAAAAACAGTGATAGCCTAATGGCAAGATTCCGATCTCGCACGCTGGCGATCCGAGGTTCGGATCCCGCACCAACCTCAGATTTTTCAAAATTATAAATTTTTCTTTCACCACTAAAACAAGTGGTAATTAATTTCAAATACGCACATAATATGTTGCGTATTTGAAATTAATTAACACTTGCTTTGGCGGTGAAGGAAAACATCGTAAGGAAACGTGCAGGCCAGAGAGTACTGCGTAAAGTTCTCGAAGATGTGTGCAGTCGACCAATCGGTACTTGGCAAACGGGGTGGACTACGGTTTAACCCTTCTCATTCTAAGATGAGACCTGTACCCAGCGGTGGGACAGTAACGGGTCGATGATGATTATGATGACTTGATGTGATTACTAGGTGTTCCTCGGTATAGTATTTCTAACATCGTTTTTGGTTTAGTGGCGAACTTTTTGAAGTGAGTGGCAGAGGAGCGTGCATCCCACCTGACGATAAATGGTCACCGCAGCCCGTGGACACCGACATCAAATCTCAAACAGGGCTGAAGTTCTTCCTGAGGTATTATACCCGAGGACTACGATGGTCACCTCGCCATAAGTGTACCCACCCGATAACCACGCTTCTCCAACCAAAACAAGAATTGCTTCACGCCGTATTGTGTTTGCAGATTTAAGTTTTTGTGTCGTTTTTTTGTTCTTCATTTGAATTGTACTATGTCGTGTATTCCGTCCCATTTTAGATAAACGATTCATTGATTCATATATTTGAAGGGTCAGTATTATAAACGTTTATCGTCATCTTTATGATCTCAACTCT
>DWKL01002335.1:0-12874 GCA_018249415.1 Phareas burnsi | reverse complement strand
AACACAACAACTGCTTTACGGCGGATTATGAGGGCGGCGGTGGTACATCCCCAGACGAACGATTGTTCTACCACCTACCAAAATTTATCAGTTATCACCTATAAACAGTTTAGAAGAAATAAGTGGATGCGGCGATTACGGCAAGGTTTAATTAAGGTATCTAAGCAAAAATATTACAGCATTATATACTTTTGGTTAACTTAGTAGACAAGTACCTACACTAATACATCAACGTGAGTCCAGATGGATTCCCTAAGTGTCGATTTTTTCCGGAGTTCAGGGTCCTTAGCTTGCCATGGACAAAAATATGCTAAAGTTAAAGGTGGTCCTAAACGGGTAGTCTGATTACTTAAAAGATAAAATGAGTAAATGCCGGCTTCAAGCTTTCAGTAATCAAGGGGCGGAAAGCAAAGAACAATGGTACCAACTGAAGTATATCAATGTACACTAATAATTAGTAGATATTATGTTTATATAAGTCCTTAAAAACTTTTATCCTGTGGGAAACGAGTTACTGTTTCTCTATTAATTGAGAATATTAATGCGAACATGACCTTGGATTAAAATACTAACAGAACACAAATAGAATTTTACTAACGTCATAAAAATTCAATTTATAGGGTGGTCCCATCTACTGCTCCAGTGAGTTAGATCAGATAATTATTTCGCGCGCGAAGACAAATTTTCTTGTGCAGCTGTGGCCGGCGATAACACGCAGCGTAGAATATGTGATCCTAACATTCCTGATACTTGCAAATAATTTTTAATGTACTTCATACTATGGATTTTACCGTGACGTAATAATAACCCTTAAATGTAACGTGTTGTTGATCAATGGAGATAATAATTAAAGGTAAATAATATTGTAAAATTCACAGCGCCTCGGAAATAATCTCCTGCACAAATACGAACCTATATTGCAGAAGCCCTACGACATTTACAAACTAAGGAGTGAAGTAAATTTAGGCAAATACAACATAATAAAACATGTGTCGTTTAAAAAGTAAAAGTATTGGCTATATATTAAATTGTGCACACATACGTACATACAGTTACAATGAAATATTCTGATGTCACTGAATTGATCTATGATGGAGTCGGAATATGATCAATAGTAGCCATAAAGTTATTGCGTTTAGACTTTAAATTGGTCTCGATCGACCGATAATGGTATGCTTTATATAGCTATATAAACGATAAAGTTTGTGTATATTTATTTTTCTTTAATATTATACATGATTATTCATTTACTATTATAATCTGATTACAATGTACTTTTTACTTCAAATTTTCACCATCTCCCTGAGTTGACTGGTAACTAAGTATTTACAATAAAAAGTAAATAAATAAATAAAAAATAAATCTTCAGTCTAAAGATGAGGATAAAAGGGGTCACAGTATCTATGTTCTCGTATACATAAATTAACCATGCTTGGCCTCGATAGATTGGTCTTGCTAATCATTATATTATAGGATGATTCTCGGAATTTGATGAAAGAGAAAATGGTAACGTCTCCACGCTGTTAACTATAAACCTAAATTGGCGATAGGAGATTTTGCGACTGATAAATCGGTATAGTGAAGTTGATACCATGATAAACATACTCGATGTAATATAGTACAAAAATAATATTATCCCAAAGCAGCTCGGTTGCCCAATTAGTAAAAATATAAGTCCTAGGAATTATAATGTGTATAAACTAATATAAATTTTATCTTACTAAAAGGATTGAGACATGTCGGTCGAAGTCTAAACGTCCTTGCGTAGGATATTGAAAATTGAATTCGTTCTAGCGCTTAATAGAAGTCCAATAGCAACAGTGTACGATTCAGTATAAAAGGACCCCCGGATGCTGTTTCAACACAGTACAGCAGCAACTTTCTACAGAGTTACTACAACCTACAAAGAAGAAGAAAATACTTGAATCCAGAGAACGGTTAATATGCATAACTGGCGTTTACTAATACTTCTTATACCCAGTTTGCTTCAGCCGATTTTGTCTGAGCACAGTCTTATTGATGGCAGGCAGTGCTGCATCCATTCTTCTGAAAGAAGGTTTCTGGATGAAAACAATCGATTTGCTAAACCGACAGTCTCGCCTGTCGACAGTCAACGTCTAGTTGACCGACGACCAACCGACCAATCTGTAACTCAACGATACCGCTATGATGTAAGAGACGTTGAACCAACACCATTCTCAAGAGAGCAACATTTAAAACGTGATATCTTCGCATCTGACGATCGAAATCGAATTGTTAATGTCAGACGACAAAGGACGATTAAAGATACAAGTCGTGATGTCCGAATGCAAATTTCTCGTGAACAAAATTACAAGAACTCAATGCCCAAAAATTTTCGTAACACCGCTACATCTCTGAATGCTCGACTGCCTCGGGAAGATAAAGAACGCGAGAACAGGGAATATGCTAGATACTGGCTTGATAACCGATCAGAAACACATCGTTCGCATCTCCGTCAGCAAGACTCTGGAAGGACTGTTATTTCGAATACCGTCCATAAGAATGACGTTACAACCCACAATTTTAGACACGAACAAACGCTTCCACGTCAAAATCACTACAATTTGAATGAACAATCTGATATTGTTAGAGAAAGGGACTTTTTGGGTTCCTATTTGACTGTACCAGAGGAGCCTACCGCCGATTCATTTAAGCGAAATATTCGCAAGCGTAACCTCTCCAGGAATTCTATCAGAGACAATGTCGGCACTAGAAAATCGACAGATCTTAGACGTGAACGCGTTAATATAAAAAGTAATGGGCTCAATATCCAACAAGACATAAGCCGACTAAGGAATATGTTTCGAAGTCAAGATAGAGTAAACTCATGTATAAGGAATAATCTCAACAATGTAAAGAATAATGAGAGATATTCTAAAGATAACGTTCGAGAATACGGACTCGTTTCAAAAGAAGTTGGTATTCGCCAATCAAATATAAGAGATACTAGAGATAGGCATATCACACGTAGCCAAGATGGGGTTTACAATCCTTTCGAAGATGATCGCCGCCAAAATGAGGGAAAGAAGATTACTGATAGGAACACAAGTATAAAAGGTGCACGCAATGTTATTAGAGACAACGTGAGCAATGGAGACTACATCCAGGAAAAAACTGTCACTGCTGATGATAATATACGTCACCAACGTGAGAGAAAAACTGCGGACAGATATATGCGTCCTAGCCATAAGAAAAGCAACGCAATTTTACACGAGCGCACTGATAAAACGAATATCGTAAGAAAATTACGAGACATTGTACGCGAAAGAACTTTGTCTGCTGAAAGACATGTAACCCGTACAGGTGCTAGAAGAATTATGGATGAAAACGTGATTCAAAATCGTGTGGAACGGAATACAAATGTAAGAAATGAGCCCGCTTATTTTGATAATGATAAAACTTATTTACGAGACAATATTCTCAAAAGGTCTGTTTCTGTCGACCGTCATGTACCCCAGTCAGATTTAAAGACGGTTGCTGCTATAAGGGGTATTCAAAACCGTGAAGAAGTAAAGCAGCACCGATTTGATACCAGGAAGATTAACACCCGCAATGTTAAAAGCCACGAAAGATATACAAACACAAAATATGAGTGCACCGATATTAGGATTGCCGAAAGGTTTGCAAGAGACAACATACGTGAAAGGACTTTAGATCAAGACATCCGGCAATATGATGTGAGAAGAATTACGGACAGACCCCGTAGTCGAGAAGAACCAAAGACGAATATAAAATATGAGCGCACCGATGCTAGGAATACCGAACAGTATTCTAGAGAAAATAGCCGTGATAGATCACTTTCCGTGAACCGAGAAGTACGCAAATTAGATGTGGAGATGATTTCGGAATTATCTCTTGCTCGCAGTCGCACGGACCAAAAATCAAATGAGCACAGTCGTAATAATGAAAAGAATTCAAGAAAGGATATTCGCGAAAGGTCTCTTTCCAACGAACGTGGTATTCGCAAATCGGAAGTAAAAGAAGTTTCGGCGATTCAAAGTACTCTAAGAGATGAGCGAATCGATATACGGAATGACGAAAGATATCAGAGATGCCATAGCAGTGAAAGAGTTATTTCTAGCAGTCGCGACGGACGCCAAGCAGAAACGAGAAGGGTTTCGGATGGCCACGGAAGACGTCGTATGGAACGAAACATAATTGGACAATATGAACGCATTGGTTTAAGGAATCGTGAAAGAGATACTAATCGTCAAAGAGATGCGCCTGCAGAACGTGACGTACGGCAACAAGGTGAGAGAAGATCCAGAAATATACATATCGCATACACTCGTCAGGAACAAAATACAATTGTGAGAGCCGAGGGCACCGACATCAGAAATATGGGGAGGTATTCAAGACAGAATATGTACGAAAATACCCTTTCTGTTGAACGAACCGTGCGTCCTTTTAATGACAGGAAAATTATGCGTAGCAATACTTTCCGGAATCATGAGGAGCATGAGAGAAATGTACGCAGCGATATCAGAAAGGTCGAAAGATATTTAAACGAAAGAACAATTTATGACGAGAGAGTAACACGTAAATTAGATGAAAGGAGATTTACTTATGATTACGATACTGTAAACCGTAAGGAACATAATACCGTAAGAGACGAGCGCGAAGACAATAGGAACGCCGGAAGGTATGCAAAAGATAACACTCATGAAAGGACTATGTATTTCAACCGAGACGTACGTCAATATGATACGGAGAGAATTACAGACAAATATTTAACCCGCAGTCGGCAGGAACGAAACACAAATGTAAATCGTGACCGCACCAATATTAAGAATACCGAACGATACTCAAGAGACAATACACGCGACAGGACTGCTTCCGTGAACCGAGAAATACGCGAATCAGATGCAACGCGGCTTATCGATGTTCAGAATTATCGAAACCGTGAGGATCGCATTATGGATGTCAGAAATAAGCGCTCAGATATTAGGAATGACGAAAGGTATTCAAGAGATGCTACTCGCGAAAGAATCATATTAATGAAACGAAGTGAAAACGGCCGCCCACAAATTACAATGAGAATTGAGAATAGACAAGTGCGTAACAGCGATACTTCAGCAAAATATTCGCGTTTCACTCATATCCATAGAACTTCGGAGCAAACACGTGAAAGAGATTTCGCACGATCCTCTAATTCACGCATTTCAGAATCCAGAACAACTGCCCTGCGAAGCTCGACTTCAGATTTGTACCCAGAAAGAGAAGCTGATATTCGTAAGGGGTCCAGAACTTCGCAGCACGACATGAACATGCAACGTGATTATGAATCTAGACAAAATTCTGAACTTACTAACGCATTTAGAACTATGGTTCACAACAAAGCTTTCGATTTGACTACCGAACCAACGGACAATCAATTTAACGCTCTCTTCTATTGGCAGTACCTTTTCTATGCAATCCAAGGAATCTACATCCTTGGTCTTTTGGTCCAAGTATTCAAAGACAAGGAGGATAAAATTAGGTAAGTTTTACAGGATTGATAAATATAATTGTATAATTATCTTTGAAAAAATAAAAATATTTACTTTTTCTTACAGTGCTATGGGTTGGGTCAATCACTCTCGACTTATCAAGGTGGATTAAATAGTACATTGGCAATGATGGCGATGGATCAACATTTATACTATTGGCATTAATGTTAAATCTTTAGTCAAATATGTAGTAGATTTCATGTTAAAATTTATAAATGTTTAACAAATAACTACGTAGACGACTATATCATATTTAAATTAATAAAAATATATTCTTAAAACTATTTTTTGTTTTTATAACTCTAATTCCGATATATACCTTTAGTGTTTATCTAACGATTAGAGTTTGCATGCACAAATTATATAGAAAGGATAATTAACTGAAAGACACACATCAACATAAATTGATTTATTGTTAAAAGTTGCTTAAAAGTAAAATAAAACATTAACATACTTAAAGATCCATTGTATCCGTCTTTTTCTTCTGTTGGCCCTCATACCACGCCTTGGAAATCATTCTTTTCATATCATCATCGCCACTTTCATACCTGACACAAATAAGAACAGAATGTATTGAATATCGATTTCATTATTCTATATACTTTACAATGGCAAGATTCCGGCAAATCAAACAGAAGGACCAGGTTTCGAAAACCATGTGCACTTCTGATTATTTAAATGATGTGCATATTAGCAAAGATTTGTTACTTGCTTTAACATTGAAGGAAAATATTGTGAAAAAACGGACACACCTGAGAGTTCTCTGTAAAGTTCCCGAAGATGTGTAAAGTCTATCAATCTGCACTTACCCAGCATGGTGAATTACGGCCTATCATTTTGATAAGCAACTCATGCCAAGCATGAATTGTGTACGTTTAATATGTCTACACATTAAAATTTACACATTTTAAAGATACACACACACCATACACATTAAAATTAGAATTTAACCAATCATAATTAAAACTGACGAATTAGGGAATTGTGATTGGAGCCTGTAAAAACATTATCACCAATTTTTTTTACCTTGTAGCAACAACTGCCTACTTTATTTTCGTCTAAGTAATATAAATATATAGTTGTCATATAGAATTCTACTTATTTCATTTTTCAAATTTAATCTTATTTAAATATAACAATCCGTGACATACATGTATATAACCCTGTGATGGATATTGTAATATGGATTGAAATTTTACAAAAAAAAATTAAATCAAGACAGCACTTACATGTTCCTCATGAGACTCATGATGGATTCCTGTGGATCCTTCTTATCCATGTCCTCTGGTTTAAACTTGCTGTTGCGTTGATCTTCAAATTTCTTCTCCAGCTCAGTCATGTGTGACCATTTAATATTTTGACGGGACTTAGCCAAGAATACAACCACCATATCTACAAACACAAACTCAACTTACTACTATTTAGCAAGAAGTACCTTGCATTCCACTCATGGATCACACCAAATACGAAAAAAATACATATTAAAGAAGAAATTCTTCTTTAATATGAATATTTCCTTTAATTCCAGGGAATAATTACCCCCTTACGTTCAATTGTGGTGCATACTCATACAGAGGAAAATATTAAGTATAATGTAATATAATGTTAAATTCGTTTTTTTTGTATTGATTTCATACAGAATACTTTGATTTGCACTATGGTACATAGTACATAGCACCAAGCTATGGTCCTTCTATCTACCTGTCTTTTGTTTCCAGAAGCTTTCTTCAACATTGATAGGATCCAGCAGTTTATTAATAACCAGCAAATAGTCCTTGTTGTCCAAATTCTCTACATGTAGCTCCATAGAGCGCTCTGTCAATTTGCAATAAACCTGGTCCTTGGCAACATTCTGTACATCCTTAAGAGTGACAAATACTTTGATATATTTGTCTGATTGATCCCAACCTGTAAATAATTAAATAGTATGATTAATATCCTGACTGGAGTAAAGCAAAGAAAATGTATTATATCCGATAATATCTAGAATTATGATCATATTTATATTTGACAACCTACCATAACCATATTGATCTATCACACTGAGGGTGCCAGGTTCAATTCCGGCAGGGCAGACATTTTAATGATGAACTTAGGTGTCTGTCCTAGGTTGAGGTGTTTTTGTACACATTTTTATATGTATCCAATGCACCCACAACACAGGGAATCCTAATGTGGGGCTATGAGTGTAGAAACCATTATTAATTTATAACAAATGAATATATTAAATCCATATAAATCATAGTCACCACCACATATGAATTCATCTATAAAGATATGTAAAAGACTAACAATTTTACAACAGAATATAATATTTGCACTAAAAATAAAAGCATACCATATCCATTAAGTTTGATCTGGTATCGTTTCTCTTGCTTTGCAGACGTGCTAGCAGTGGGTGTATCTTCTGTTTTGGTGGTGCTAACAAGCTGCTTTTGATTTAACCATTCTGTTTCTAGTTTTCGAATCTCTACAGACAGTAAATTCTGAACTCTTTTCCGAGTTGCTTGCTTTAATAATGCAGCCATCTCATCAATATCAGATCGCAACTGTGAACAATAAGCCATTTTGATTATTATTTTATTTCATAAAAATAGATTGTACAAGTCATGTATGTGTCATCTAGTAAATAATAATATATTGATGCAATGTTCTAAGCCTACATGTCTATTAAAACTACAGATCTACCTATGTCATACAAAGTAATAAATTGGAATGACTGATACTATAACATTGAACTGACAGAGATACAGAGGCAACCACTAAACATAAATCTTAATTATTGGCAGTGATATTACACTGCTAATAATTATGAATTAACTTGGTATTCTTTTTTTAAGAAAGTAGTTTATGCAGAGTCATCTTCTGAATATTATGCTTTATATCTTCTGAAAATTTCTTAGTGACTTTCAGAAGTTGATGCTTAAAAAAATTCTATGCACTGTTTTAAACATACAATACGATTGGACTACAATAGCACTGGGCATTTTAGAATATTGTTTCACTCATCCAGGACTTTCTGCCCTCCTCCTCTCCTAAAGGATCAGAGTGTACCACTATCTTTCCCCAGTGCTCTTAATTCCTTCGGCTTTATTCTAAAGGTTACTGTATAATTTTTATAATAACTAAATTGAAACCTGTATTGATGTGTAGTGAAATACTTAATGTCAAAATTCCTTCAGTTTTATTATAAAGAAATTCCGTACAATACAAATATGCACTTAAATGAACATTTAATTGATATGTACTTATATAGTCGATGTAGTATCAGATATCAAAATATAATTTGGATTAAATAATACTGGGTACAATTCATATAGCTGACTCATACGCATTGTTTTCTTGAAATCGTTTAATGATTTTTTCTTACCTCGTTAAGTTTTGCTTCAGCCATGGTGATGTACAAGTTGGGCAGTATTAATTTCTTGATTTGGTCTCAAAATGAACGCTCTATTAACTTGTACTTTGTGGTCAAAATATCAATCGATAAGTTTTTTGTAACTCAACGTGAAATCAAACTAACCATGCTAGCAAGCGGCTATCATTTGGGTGACAGTGACAGCAGAAAGATTATATCATTATATGATTATAGAACAGAATACAATTTCTAGAAATTACGAGACGGGCGGGTCTATTAAATTAAAGTATGAAGCACACAATCGACACGACTTTTACACGTCGACGGTAGTGTTTAAATTAATCTCTTTAGACGCTTACGATTGCTTGAACAATTGAAATATTAGAATAAAGGCATACTTTGAAAGCCACAAAATGCTTAGACAATGAATTAAAAAATATATATATTTACTACTCCCATTTATTTATTATAGTTTAAAACAAGACTAAGCGCACACAATTTTAATTAAACATAAATTAAGAAAGTTTTCACTATCATATTTTTGTGGGCGTATTTAATTATGATAATCATATAATATTTGTTTTACAATCGCTGTTTTTTCTGCCATCGTTTGGAGTATGCTTAATATATTTTTATGAACATAGACGTTATACTTTATTATTATTAACGTTAAAAAAGTTTATACCCAAATTAACAATTGAGTATTTTTTTTGCCAATAAAGCTAGTATGCATAAGTTTAGTAGATAGGTAGGTATAAAAAAATATTTTGAAAAGCAAACTAATGATTAACGATTCAAGTTACATTATTTATTAGGTCTATACGTACAGAAAGGAAATATGTAAAATCTTCCTCAATACTTTTCCTTTAAATATATATTTCATATTTCCGATTTCTATGAAGTAACACTGCATGTGCTATATATGGTATACGGGGTATACCCACGACTGATTTTAATAACAACTGAACACTTGTTTGATATATTTCGGAAATATTAAGCAAGGAGTTATATTATATTTTCATAATATTACATTTTTCATGTAGGTATTCTAGAAAAATAGGTATGCATACTCTTGTATCTATTATCTTTTTATTCCTGACAACACGGTAAATAGAAAAAAACACGAATTCTTGTGGGAGTATTTATTAAGCACTACGATAATGTCGTACATAAACAACGAATATGCCTTATATACTGGCATTAAAGGTAATTAATTATTAAGCTTTCGGTGAGTGCGACTTCGACGCATATTGGTCTGGCATTGCGGGCAGTACCACTTCCCTTTCGGCGGGGCCGTGATACCCACGCACGGGTAGTGGAACCATTCGTAGGGACACTGAAATCAGTTTATGAATTTATTTTAGGTTATATACATAGAATTAAAAATCTTTAATTAAATATTTTATTAGGCTATGGTAGATTAGGTTACATACATAGAAATTACGAAATAAAATTTCAGGTGAGGTTGAGGTAAGTTAGGTTATGTTCGATACATAGAAATTTCAAGTATGGTTACGCCTACGTAAGCTAGATTGGGTTAGATACATAAAACTGAGGAACTTCAATTCCAGATGAGGGTGGGCGGGTAAGTTAGGTTAGGTAATTTGGATGTCCTCCAATCTTTAAATTGGGCGAGAAGCATGAAAAACACTGCTATACCAAGATCATCATCATAGTCAATAATGAAGGAACTGTTTAATTAACATACGATTAGGATATTTGATAATTTATTAAGTTAACAGTACTTACATCTTGATTATCGCAAGCCACCATGTCGCCGTAGGACACCTGGTTGCAGATGCAATAGCGAGGCTCATTGGGATCATATGTCCATTCTTCCTCCATGGGCTCTTCAATGGCGACATTGTTCACCACATTATTAATTCCCCTAAAATATAAAATAAAATAATAACGCTTCCTATATTCATAGCCCCATATTATATACCATATTATACCCAGACCCAGAACAGAAAATGATTAAGTACACACATTAATGATTTTTCTATGTAATGGAAGCAGCAAAGAGTCTTACACCCCGCTTTATGTTAAGTGGTTACTACTGCCTATGCGAAAGTGATACTAAATAGGATAATAGATCAAAACTTGAGGTAGATTATGGATGTTTTGGTACCCTTGAAGCCTAAATTGGAGCGCTTCATATTAATATCTCAACCTTATCAAATAAATGGCGATAATACTGATGGTACTGCCACAGCTTAAACATAAAACCTGTACTCCCTTTAAAATACTTGTTAGCCGTTTCGATTATATTAGAAAAAAATCCATTGGCTACTCCCATTACATGAAAAAACATTAATTTTACGATTTTTTACTAACACAACGGTGGGAGAAGACGAACGGCTGGCGGCCGCCGCCACAGCCTGTTGGGAGTGTACTGACACTCCACCAGAAGAACTGTATGAAGTTTTCCTATAAAAAAAACAAGCAAACATTGTTAAATCCAAAGGGATTTCTATTCCTCTTTGAAGAGTAAGTTTACTTAATGTTGGTGGTCAGTGAGGATTGACCCTCATGTAAATTATTCCAATTTATAATTTTTTTTTTTTTTACATAAGCTTTGCCTGTGCCGTCCTCTGTTTTTGTGTGCATGCCCCGTCAGAGTAGGTTCAAAAAGATTAGGCTACAAAAAGCCTTTTTAACATTTATTTTATTGTGTAGATTTAAATCGACCATGACAACGAAGTGTGTTTCGTCTTTTAGCATAAGATATTAGCAATGACAACATCATAAAATATTATACAACATCAATGATGTGATATTGACAAATGTTTAATTACTGCAAATTTTGTCATAAAACAACATGAAACATCTGCCTCTTTCATTATATTATTACACAAAAGACTTTAACATCAATTGTATTGTTAAACCAGCAAAGTTGTAACATTCATAATATAACTTCGTGTTAAATGAATCCAAGAATTTTGGAACACTTTAGATATGATCATCAAAGAATAATAGAGAAATATAGTACTTACTTCTGTTTGTTATGTCGTTTATTAGACGATGAAGTAGAGGAGGTATGTCCGTGTGATGTTGTATGATGTCCGTGGCCACTGCTGCTGCTTTGACCATGAGTCGGAGCAATGACGTGGCCTGCAATAATACATTATAATCTTAATCTCCCTGGTCGGCCTTATATAGGTAAGTTAATCAATATATAGTAGGTATACTTAATATTATTTTTGCAGAAGCAGTAAACCAGCAAGTAGTTGACAAGTGGTAACAGCAACTCAAACTTCTATAACCAATCTCAAGTGAAGTTTCTACTGTTTTAAGAACTTTGACACAATAATGCAAGAATATCTCTTTTTCATAATAAAGTATGTCAACATGTATCTGCAAACTTAATGGCCCTTCGAAATTGCCTTTCGCAGGACAAGGTAGATATTTTACATGGTAGCAGTGTAGGACATGTTCGTCCATGCAGTGTGTATTCAGATTTGCCAAATAGTCAGAATCATCCATAAATTAAATTTCATATTTAGGGAAAGGGAGGGATACCAAATGTGACATGTTGTGACAAGTGGATGTTGAGACTGGTTGGAGGAATACAATAAGTGGCCTGGATATTTAAAAATCTTTGATAGATAAAAAAAAAGTGTGACATTACAACAGGGAAGTGGGAAATGTGACTACCTGCAACAAGTAAATTTGTCACTGGTACGGGCCGAAAATCATTGGGGGGACAACATATGACACTAATTACTAACCGTGATCATGATGAGTAGTGTGATGAGCGTGGTGCTGAGTGTGTACAGTGTGATGAGCCAATTCACCTCCAGTGACCGCCTCGTACGACGCTTTGAGCGACGCCGTACGGCGCCCTTGCGACATCTGTTTACAAAGTTGTAAATAACAAGAACATAAATAGTTAATAGTATCAGGTGTTACTTTGCGGAAATCCATGACTCAAAGTTAGGAAAGAACTACTTCGCAACAATCCGCGACCAACATGTATGATGGTATATATCTTGCCAAGACATGC
>DWKL01002334.1:0-12875 GCA_018249415.1 Phareas burnsi | reverse complement strand
GATTTTTTGATGCTGATTTTATTGTTGTTGAACTTTTGGGAGGTCGTCCACGTTTCTTCCCTACTGGTGATTTTGTTGATCCAATTATAGGTGATTTTTTAAATGGTGATGAGTTGGGCTTGACTTTCTTTGGTGTAAAGGGCTTTAATTTTACAGGATGTGATGTTTTCTTTTCATCAGATATATTTTCTGTAGCAGATTGGCGTATCTTCTCTGCTTTCACAGTTTTGGTTTTGGACAAAAATTTTGTCAATGCTCCTTTTGTAACTTTGTTATTCAAAGATTCCAACTTTGTTATTTGGATTCCAATACCTCTCATTTCCTTTGGATTTATGTTTTGCTTTTTGCAGAGAGTGATAACTTCCTTAGATATTACATTGGCATCATTTGTTGCACAGGTTAAGTTTGTGGATTTGTTAATAACATTACAAAAGCCATGTCCCATAAATTTTGCAGTCTCTACAGGTGCTTCCTCAGCCCTAATCATAAGTTTTAATGTTATACATTTGCCTAAAACTTTAAATTGTTGCATTCTAGAGTGTACTTCAGCCGACAATTGTTTTAGGAACTCCATACATTGGCTATTATTCTCAAATCGAATTCCATAGTTAACTTCGGCAGACACAGATTTTCTAACAGTATGGAATGTTAAAGGATTTAAATCTTGGCCACGACACTGATAGAAGAGTTGAGTGCCTGTTTTATTTCCCAAATGTTGCTGTAAAGATGCTAAAGTTAAACATTGCAAGGATCCACAAGTCTGATGTCCCAGAGATTCCAGTTTTTGTGATATTTGCCTGCCCACTCCTGGCAAATCCTTTAACTTTACATCAAATATGAAATCTTCAACTAGATTTTCGGTAAGAAAAAATTGTCCATTTGGTTTTGCCTTCTTTGTTGCAAGTCTCGCTTGTAAACGATTTCCACCAAACCCTGTTGAACACGGACAACCTGTCTTGTACTTAATTTCATTTCTTAGTACAGTTGCAAAATTTTCAGCACTAACATTTAAGTCCTCTAGAAGTTGAGTGCAATCAACATACATCTCATCGCACGAAACAGCCTCAATATCTAAAGTGTATTGTGCTATTATATTGTATAAAGTATATGCAACTTCCTTGTAGCCTTCAAAATCATAGGGAATAGTTTGCAAGTCTGGACACAATCGTAATGCTGCACCCATAAACATTCCATTACCAATACCTTTTGCTCTGGCTTCATAAGAACATGATGCTATTTCACTCATAGAACCATATTTATCATCTTCATCAGCAATATTATCAACTCTAGTTTCGAGTTGTATTTCTGCTTCCGGAATCCCTGTAGCTTTTCCAATTTGTCTAGCCTGCTTTTGCTTGTAAAGATCAAACTCAGTAGATCTGTCTACTCCAGGTCGCCTATGTCTAGGCTGACCCCCTTTTGAATGTGTTACAGCAACAGGTCTTCCTCTGAGTTCAGGTTTCTTACGCAAACCAACTGATACAAAAAAACAATCCATATCAATATGCATTATAGTTTTTCCCCTCTCAAACTTTAATTTGTGTCCATTTCCTAAATTATTTGAAGCCAAAAATTTTTCATTTAAATTTGCTCGTGCCAGAAATTTGAAGTCGCTGGATTCACGTAATTCATTTATATATTGTTTAAAGCAAGCACCAAGTTGAGAAATGTGATGTAATCTTGAGTTATTATAAAATTCTGATATAAAGTTTGGATCTGCTGCTGTTTTAGTACTAGGATCACATTTATTGATATGGTCTGTTTTATTCTTTTCAATTACACTAACTACATCTTTATTACTATTCTTAGCTAACTGATAATTAAAATCATCAAAATCCAAATCAGCTTCCATTTTTAAATTTGATGACAGCTTCTCTTCGTATAACGAAGATATATTAAAATGTGTCCCTTCGTCTTTAATATTTAAGTCATCACGTTGACACTTTGACTCATGTACTGTGGATTTTTCACTTTTATTTAATGTATTAAAATTTAGTCTTGGTTGAGTCCTCGAGTTTCTATATAACAGATAATCCCTATAATCAAGTAAGAGATTGGAATCGATGCTTTCTGTTATCCATTCTGGTTTAACTACTTTAACCAAAGACATATTCTTAACTTTAGTATCTGGTAAATTGGAAGCGATTATGAAGTCCTCACTTCGTTGATACGTATGATACACGCCACCATGCTGAGCCATCAATTCCTTTAATTCATCAGCGGAAGGATTTGTAAATCCGTTGACGTAAATACTAACTCCATTGAATATGTTACTTACTTTTGGTTCATCCTTTCGAGAAGAGAACTGCTCTTCTAATTTAGAAATTTTAGCTTGCATATACCCACCCCATGCTTCAAATCCATTATCTGGAAATTTTTCATCTCTTCTTCGCATTATGATTTTTACATTAACGCGTAACAAGAAGGTAAACTAATTCAAAACCTAACAAATTTATAAATAAAAACAATTTCTCGCCGCGAAGCGCAATTTCAAAACTAAAAACAGCTACTAACTAACTTAAACATAACTAACAAAAACACTAATTAAAGAAACATAAATCGACACTAAAGGAGAGTAGCTACAATATTTACAAAATTTATAAATGTCATGTATCAATTTACATAATTTTTTTGCTGAAGACTTTACGTCAAAGTCATTAAAATGTTTATAACGAATCGATATTTGTCTTTTCAAAACACGTGGTTTCACCGATTTTCACCAGACACGTGGTTTTACTAACTTGAATTCTGTACATGATTATTAAATTTCAATAAAAATAATTCTATATACTCTAAAGTGTACTATTTTATTAATTAGTATACTTATAAACGATATTAAAATAAAAGAATAAACTAATTTGGCTGAATGTTTATTTGTTGCTGATTATTCTACTTTTTTTTTTATTTTTAAATTTGACGTTGGAATTTGAATAACTGTCTATATCTTTGTACGCTTTCAAACGATTGCAATATAAACTTTGAATTTAAAAGTAAACAATAAAAGAGAGTATTAATAACAACAAAAAAATAAATGTCGCATATGGAAGAAGACTTTATCATAGCACCTTGGGTTGGTCCTACGTGCTTTAAAAATAGGTTATCCGTTGCAGTCCTATCACCAAATGTGGATATCATAGAAAAAATTTCAGAACAGTTAGTGGAAGTGCACACAAAAAGTAACTACAGGTGGAAACTGATGATACTGCGTTCGTACACCTTGGAGGAAATTGTGATACAGTCAAATATGACAGGGAAAATGGCTATTGACTTTATTGTTCTTGGTATGGATACAAGTAGATTGTTTTGTATAGAATGGGCTAAGAAAGCCCTTGAACAAGTGCATCCAGATCTCAGGTTCCGCAGAGTGGTGCTAGTAAATGCTAGTGGGTTACCTGTAAACGCTATGGCAGTTAGTGGAAGTGAATTGATTGCATTTCAAACTGAAAACAAGTTGGATATGTTGAATGCTAATGTGTTTAAAGTGGACGAAGCTAGTTTTTTGGCGCGAAGGTTGTTAAAGTACATGGAAGTGTCTATTGGTATCCAGACTGGTGTTCCTAATTTGAATTTATAAGATGTTTGTGATAAATTTTGCATCATTTTAACTATCTCCACTATTTTAATAGTAGTTTTAAACACATTGTTACCATTATCACTATCATTTTGATGACCTGCATGGACCAACTGTTACCATATCGGTCTGACATGCTGAGGGTTCCAGGTTCAATTCCCAGCCAGCCTAAAATCTAAATAATAAATTTAGATTTATGTCCTTGGTCGAAGTGTTTATGTACTCATCTTGTATGTGTCTTTGGTACCCACGACACCAGGTAGACTCCTACTGGCTATGAGTATAGAAAACTTTTATTTGCATTTATTACAGAAAGGATTTGTGAATTTTTTTTTTACATTGGAGAGGCACAGTGATACAGGATTTCCCAGCTATGGGACATCCTGACCGGTGACAAGCAGTAAGATGGTGGTAGTCATTATATCCTCATTAACATGGTCACTGTGATGCAAATTTTCGAAACAATCCACCCGAGCGGCGCGCAACACAATAGGCATGTTCCAGTATTGTGAAACACACCGTATGCCGTGTGAGCCATACAGGTGATGCAGACAATAAAACACACCTGTATTTACACACAGTTGTGTTTTAATGTCCACGCTACCCGTGTGACTCGCATGCATACGGTGTGTGCCACCGTACTGGAACACACCTGTTGTGTTACATGCCACATGGCTAGATCATTTTGAATATTAGCGATGCAGCATTAGACTGCCAGTTGCTCACTGGAAATACTAGGAACTCCCTACTGCCCAATAGAAGTAGACACTCAAGATTCTGTTATCACTGGTGCAGCCAAGTAGACTAATCCAAGTTTAAAACTTTGTTTATTTGACTTAATTTGTGTTATTCAGCTGAATTATGTGTGCTTGTAAATATAGTTTTCAATTTATGAAAGTAAACAAAACCATTGATTTATTTGAACATCATAAATATTTCTTTAACATAATGAAACAAATTACACATTTTATGGATCATTTATTATACTTCAATTGTACTACAAAATAATAGGAAGTTTTCTACAGTTACAATTATTTATATATTACATAAATAATGAAACAATTACAGCAGTCCCCTTCTTGTTTGTAGCCATCTCACAATATTCAACTGTAGCAACACCATTGCTAATCAAATAATAATAAATCTTGAATAACACATATCGAAATGAATATAAAATTATCTTATCAGCTAATTGAAATACTGCTTGTTTATCATATAGTGCTGTAACTATAAATAATTATATAGTAAGCATAAAATCTACGTAACCATAAAGAAATCAAAATCCCTATAAAAGTCAACATTCTGAATGCCTTATATATAAAATTAAAAAACCTTAAAATAGTAACTAAAATGCTACATTTTCCATCTGTCACACTGGTAGGTACATCCATTAACGCTAAAATATAACTATAAATTGCTGAATCTATCATTAAAGTCACAACAGTGACCTGTTTAAAAATAAACGTATACAAAAATTTAAGATTAGGCAATATCACAACTAAACCGCCCGATGTGGACCAGGCCCAATAAATAATGTAGTTTATTAACAGCAAAATATTTGCATACAAACAATACAATAACTGCTCGTGTTCTGCAATACTATTTGATAACACAAAATCTTTATTTTGACTGAATTACACACAAAATGTTATTGTTGGAATGGTTTACTATACTTATGCAGGAAAGTAGGGATTTTTATTTTCTATTAACTAATACGAACAAAACTCCTGCTACATAATTGTTAAAATTCAAAAATTTATTCATCAAAAATGTTTAAGTGTGAATGTGAATAAAAAATATTATATTCATTGAAATAAAATAGAAAATTTATGTGATATATTTGATATTATAATGGCCACTGGATATCTAAAATATATTATAATATCAATTACAAATGTAAAACCATAAAATCTCACATATAATGATAAATATTACATTGTGTAAAAATAAAGAATCAATAAAAAATTATAAACATAAGATGTCATGCAATAGTATTGCAAAAAAGGGAAATATAAATAATGATGACAATGTTGAATGTATCAAGCTTTAATTTGTCGTACATGTAACAATATTACATATATTATATATATTCATTTAAAAACATAGTAAGCATATGTTACTATTACTTTTAAATGTTTAAAAGAAAAACATGGTATGAAAATCAATATACTATTTATGCTTGTGTAAAATAAATGTAATTCAACTTCAAAGGGTTGTAATGAAGTTTTTTTTTAAATATTTTTAGCTGTTTTCTATAAAATGAGGAAGAAAGATAAATCTTAACATAATGATTTTGCAGTACATATATATATATACATATATAAATCTTTTTTTAAACAAATAAATTAATAGATTACACATAAATAGTAAAGTCAATTTATTTTGACCAACATTTTTTTAAGTTATTGATAATTAGGAGTATATTTCTACAAACTCTATGAAATAAACAATTCAAGGAACATACAGGGAACATATACTTACATAAACAACATCAAATTTATAAATTATTGGTGTTTTCTTAGATTCAATCTACAGACATCAGCCACATAACCATCATGCATGCAAAAATACATAGTTACACAAACAACCGTTTTGTCGTTAGACACACAACTGTCGCGAACAACACTATTTTGACTGATTGACTGTTAACATGACTGATGTGTGTGTTTCAACCTTTACTATAGACAGAACTGCACTGTCACTTTACATTTTATTGGACATAATATAGGTGAAATGTTGTGCAAATACTTTATCATTAAAATAGAATTGCAGTAATACAATGTTGACACACATGTTATCTAACTACTGACATATAACACAGCTTAATACTAATTTCCTGTACTGAGAGATATAGATAAAATTGTCAAACCTGACACTCTTTATGGCTTTAGGATTATGTGACTCAGACGCTCGAAAAATACAATGCTGATTAGACAGTCCACATTTGTGAGGAAACAGGCAGACCACAACTCTCAACTCTTATTATACTGGTGGTTATTTTAACTGTTTCTGAAGTCTGTTTGTCTGTCATATCGTATTTCGCAGTCTCATCTCAGGTCTTGGGTCTTGGCAACTTGCTCCTATATGCCAACATTAGTGCATGGACACCCAACGTGTATAATATTATTGAATGAATAATATTTATAATAGGATACTCCTAAACGAGTTATAATTTCTGTGTTTTCACAACTAAGACAATCTGTGAAATGTAGATACTAATCCATGATTTTTCTTTAGTCGCTGGGGAAGTGATCACTGACTTTTTCATTTATTTAACCCATTGACTGCCGCAAACGCATATATCATGTTTTACTGGCAGGACCACGCGTGCGGCTTGCGCGCATACGGTGTGTTGCATTTAAATCAACGCAAGATTGCGGCCAAAAACACACCTGCTGTGTTTTCGCCGGCGCTACGCCAAACCAGGACAACACGAATGTTGACCACTCTTGTTGTTCCACTCGGGCAAAAAAACACGCCAGGCGTGTTCGGCCGCACGGGTGGCTCGCCAATAAACAGGCCACGCGTGTGCCGCCGCACAGACGGGTACGATCCAAAATGCGGAAAACACACCTTTGTGTTTCGAGCCGCACGGTTGGATCGCTTAAAATATTAGCGCGGCAGTCAAGGTGTTAAACTTTATACTATAGGTAATTTTACTGTAGATAAATATAGTAATCAAATAATGCAAAACCACACTTATCTTGGATGTATCTTTTGTATCAAAAAGATGACTCATTTAGGAGCACCAGCAGACGCACACGCAACGCACAATTATGTTATTGCGCCATTTAAACATTCTACATTTAATTTAGTATTGTTTACTCATTCACTTTTTAATATCTCATGAACCACCACAATGTAAGCATGAATCTACTTATATAAAATTAGTTTCCACTTTGAAATGTCCTAACGACAGACGTAGGAAAAATACCTGAAACTATGTAATATATTGCCACATATTCTAAAAATACTATGTTATTTACAATCGCTATATATAGGCTTGTTATCTACTGTTCATATATTGTTTTTCATTAGCATGCTTACAGCATAGTAGTTCATAAGTCACTTAGGAAGTTACCGCAGTCGCGATTTGAGTACACGTTTTCCAGCTGCCCGATGAATAGTTTCGCCTCGTTGGAAACGAATGCCGAATACTTCCAGAGCGGCCTCATTGCAACAGAATAACGGTCGTCTAGCTAGAAACATTCGCAATAGAACATACCCAAAACACAACTGAGATAAGTCCCTCAATATTCAGAGTGCCAGGTGCTAAGAATGTCAATAAATATACCACGAGTGTCATATTTTAAATTCAAGTTCCATTTCAGAGGAAACAGATTGGAGATTAAAATTTGACATGACCCGTACGAACTTAACATTAAATTTAGCGCCTTAGACTTCCGCTGTCATGTATGTCGAACAGAGATTTCTGATATGTAAGCATGATTTCATTACTGTAGAAGACGAATGGAATAACTTTTGCCTAGACAGAATTATGTATTGGAGATAGAATAGTGTTGAGATTCATGTGATATGTGGAGTGGGTGCGCAAGCCTCAAGGCGAGGTACTAAACAGTGGTGCGAACCGGATATAAATTTAACCACTGGAGATTTTCTAGTATTCACTAAATCTGATCTCCAGAGATTTAATGGTGTTTTTCATAAAATCACCAGAGATTCTCTGAAGAAAAACTATATTTTATTTCTTGTATCATGAATAAAAACAAATATGTGACACTATAAAAACCAGTGTTATTCGGTACTGATATCAACTGGACGATCTCCAGTTATTTTAGATCCGATGAACACCACTAGCACTAAACTCAGATATCACTCCGTATTTGGCCCGCGGCGGCCGCCGCACGCCGCTCTCCGCTCTCCGTGTCCAGCCTGTCTTGCTCCGCTCCGCAACGTAGCACCTTATATCATTCACTATACACACCTGTTCACTGTACACGCACTATCTGGAATGTGGGAAAATTGTTTATGTTAACACAGACTGTAACATACATTGTTATTCCTAACAGAACTACGGGTTCTATTTTGATAGTTTGTTTGCTAAAGTTACACTGCCGCCCTCAATCTCATAATCTGTAAAGCAATTTTTGTATTTCGGTTGGAGGTGCAGTTGCCAGGCAAACTTACAATGAGATGACTATATTAGTTCTCAGGAATAGCGACGAAAGATATACAGTTATGTTTGAGGTTACATGTGGATGTCATGGCTGCAGTGACCACTAAACATTAGGTGACTTGCAGGCACATTTGCTATTCTTCAAATATTTAAAAAAATGTCAAAAAATATATACTTCAGAAAAAAGAAGTACTAACCCTTAAAATTAAACTGTAAACTTAATTTCAAATTTATTTGTCTAGTTTTCGAACTCATCCTTAAATACATCAATATCCTTGCAGTATGGTATAGCCACCACTGTATTATTATATATAATTGGTGCTTATAGATGCTTTGACAAAAATGAGGACGGGGAGGAAGTGTTTATAGTTCCTTTTTGTGTGCCCTCAATAGAACTGAGGCATTTAAACGGACTGGACCAGACCAGTACACATATGGCCAAGAGATAAATTGGCTGTAACCCAGGTAAATAAAACATTTGATGAGTATTGACTACAGTGACTCCAAAAGTTGTTAAACTTTGACTGTGGCTCTAATATTCGAAACATTTCAGCAGTGCGAAGCAGCCAGTCCGAAACACAACGGGTGTGTTTCCGGCTGTCTTAGAGTACACCTAAACGCCGTTGGAGCGCCACACGCCTGGCGTATTTAAATTGGCTCGACAGCCGTGTGGCTGCACATGCTTGGCGTCATTTCTGCCAGAACGGGACAATAACGGCATGTTTGTTTCCCCGCTCTTGCGTAACGGCAGCAAAAACAATTTATATGTTTTGGCCGTAATCTTGTATATTTAAATGCACACACAGTATGTGTGCGAGCCGCACGCGTGGGAACGGACCGTAACCACAATGTGTGTTTACCGCAGTGAACGGCAATAAACAGTTTGCGTTCAAAGGAATAATACGTGAATACTCGCCAGTCTAATCCGAGTCGAGATTGACGACGTCGGCGGGCGGAGGCGCGGGCGGCGCGTGCTGGGGTGCGCGCGCGCTTAGCGGCGGACGCCCACGCGCGCGCGGCCTCAGCATGAGCTCGCGCGCCTGCTGCTGCTGCATCGCCATCGCCAACGGGTCGCGGCTGCCCAACCCACCCGCGTAGTACTTCGCACCCATCGACTGCGCACAGACCATTCGAAATAAACAAAAATTACGATCCGCATGAGGCAGCGGCCATCATGCCAGTCTGACAAACAGGATTTTGAATTCGATCCTCGGCTAGGCTGGCACCAATATTATGAATTTAGATTGATGTTCTGGTTCTGTGACATTTGTGCGTGTCCGTGGCACCCATACGAAACAGGGAATTCTAGGGTAGAACTATAAATTACATTATTATTTATTATTCAACCGCGACCTCCACCACTACCATTTCTGTCTTATAGTAAAGTTTAGTTGCCGTATAGTTTTTGTTAAAAGTTGTTGTAAGACACATGTCTAGTGCATTCAAGTTTAGACAGCTTTTCGTGATTCAAGTATGGTAATATGACTAACTATTTCTATCAACAATATAACAAATATTAAAAAAAAAAAAAAAACAAATCTTATATGAGGTTTTCAAACTCTCTGGTAGCAACGGACCACACTTATAACAGTAGTGTACCACTGTTGTATTAATATGTGAGGTAGAACAAACTCCAAACTCCAACTTGATTCTCAAAGATGGTTTCTAGTTGATTCCAGAATTCTATTTGGATTGGATAAATGGTATCCACAGGTGGTAGCGATCATTCCAATCAGATGTACTATTCATCACTTCCAATAAAAAGAAAGTGCTTCATTCCTATTTTTATAACTGGTATACAATAGTTTTAATTACGTATAATTATTTATAACATTAATTTATTAAGACTGTCCAGAAAAAATAATAATAAGGTAGAAATCGGTATGGTAGAGTGGAACCATGAAGGATTCTCTCAAATTTTCCCATAGTGGACATATGTTTGTGGACAACGTCCTCTGTCTTTTAACGACGTGGTTGCTTTCGGTTGATATGCGGTTTTAACGATTCGGGAGACAAGGCAGATGAAGTCGTAGGTTATGCTGGCAGAGTTATAAAAACCAAATACTGACATTTTGCTGTTGCTGCTGCTGTAAGATTTGCTGCAACCGCATCTGTTGTTGGTGCTGCTGCTGGCGCTGCCACGGCGGCTCGTATTGAAGTCCACTTGAGCCACCCATGCCACCCATGCTTCCTCCGCTGCCTGCTTACACGACAAAAATCCTTTTATACAGAAAAACGTTTCCCAATCGCGACCCGACACCACGTCGCAGCATTCTCGTTGTATATTATTAACGGTACTCGTAAATGAACAGGACACGTGTTGCCTTTGTTGTGTGACGTGTTACTGCACGAAAGTGTTTTTTATTTTCCATACATGCACTAGGAAGTTTTAAAAACCTTTTGCTTGGTCACAATGACGTATTACAAATCTAACATAGGCTATGTCCTTTAAAAACTATCTCACCTGCATGCATGGCGTTCATCATTCCCGGGTTCATCATACCAGCCTGGCCATACTTGTACATCATCTGTGAAGTAATATATCGTTAATACTTCACTGCATTATACCCAGATATATTTCTAAAATATTATAATATACACCGAAAAAAAACCACATAAATACATAATATGCTGTTGAAAAAGGCAGCATGCTTGAGTATAGGTTAAATATTGTGGACATGGCGTTAAAGAAAATGTTAAAATATTCATAATAATATATGGACAACACAAATATCTATGTAAAAACTTACGCCATAATCATATCCACCGAACATCTGAACAAATAAATTTAATGTGATTACTGTTTGTCTCTATCGTTTCTCACATTTCGAGTAATTTTTAAAATATTCCGAAAGTATTGTAAATATTATTAACAAAACATATATTGATTATAATATATTTTGCACTCATTTCTATATACATATGGAGTCTCTGCCATAATAACTTCATAGATAGATTTAAAATAGACCTTAACAAAGAAAATAAAAAAATTGCATGCACTATTCATCTTGTATGTTCTTATAACTTGTTTTATTTGTTATAGTATTGTATTGTACCAAATTGGTACATTATATTGTGCATATTGCATCAGATTGGTACAATACAAGAAATGACATTTACCACAATTCTGAAGCAACACAAGTGTGATATATTCATTAAATTCATATAATTTACATTACAACAACAACAATCCTAAGTTACATAAATAAAGAATTAAATAATAACTATAAATTCTATCTCCTTACGTAACCACACAAAGAATTAAAGTTAAAATAGTTGCCTTTATATTCGAAATAACTATTATTTTCCAAGCTTTTATGTGTACTTATGCAATATCAAAACATGACAACTTTGAATTAATGTTTTAAATTAAATTTCACAGGGCTTCCATTTAACGTTACATGAGTGATATAGGGTCATGTTAATAGGTTCCAAACGAGTCAAATTATCTTAAAAATGCTGTAAAAATACGTGTTGCAGATATTCTTATTCTATTACTACAAAATTTTGTGACAATTGTATTAGATATATTTTATGAATAATCATTAAATAAATCACGATAATTATCGTTTTAAACTCCATCTACCGGTAATTCTATAGAAATACTAACAAATATTAAGCTCGTTCAATATATGTACATTGACAATACTTACAGATGGATTAGCATTGTACATGAGCGATATTGTATCTCGTATCTGTTGCTCGCTGTTTTCGGGCGTGTCCTTGCGTATCATTGCTGCGAGGGCGGCGAACGCGAGCTGCTGCTGTTGCTGCTGTTGTTGGGCCAGCAGCCCTGGGACTGGAATGTGAAGATATGAGGATATCAATAATAATAAAAAAAAAATACCTATAGTAATTGAATCCAGTTGTTGAAAACTGTAGTTATACCAAAAACCCTGCATGTTAGCCTTAACGTTCTGGAAATGCCTCCTTCTACAATAGCACTCCTACAGAAAGCTGCCATTCTAAACACATGTCACATCGCACGAAAGTATCTGCCTTAAAAATAGGGAGCATAAAACTTAATGACACTGACAAATAAGAAGAATATGAAGATAGTACACATAGTACAAAAGATGGTCTTATCTCTATAAAGCGATTTTCGACCTTCCCTTAGTTAACCTTAGAGTATGTGGTTAAAAAAACAATACAAAGTCGAATGTATAG